>VDFB02038530.1:0-29764 GCA_007258455.2 Sequoia sempervirens
TTGGTGATTGAACTGCGGATTCCTTCTGGGTTTTTCGTGAGCTTCTCGGTGATGTGATTTTCTTGGCATTCTGAGCACTTTCATGAATTTACTATTTTTAGTAAATTCTATTTCTGGCAGTGGTCCTGTTGGTTTCGGCACAATTGACTTTCTACTTCAGACTGTTCAGTTGGCTTATTCATTTTTGGCTTGGGGGCACAATTGGAGAGATAAGTTTGAATTATTTTAATAAAGTCATGTTTTAATGTTATATTTTGTTGTTGACCCCCCCCCTTAGCCTAGTGATTGAACTTAAGTTGTTTTTAAAGGTGGTCTTTGAGGGGTGGCGCCTCATGAGGATATTTTATATTTTTCTAAGGCTCAAAAAACAATGCTTGAAAGTGGACGCCTATCTTATGGTAGAGATTATTTTTAAAAGTCAAATTTCATTAAAGAAAAAAGGGACGCCATCTTTCGAGGGAAAAAGAGTTACTTCAAAATTTGAAAAGCAGGGTTTCTAGAAGCTTTTGGATAGTCTTCACAAAGTTATAAAAGGAGGTCTTGGGCTTCATTTGCATCATCTGATATCTTGAGTAATGTTATGCTGCCGAAATGGTGTTGGACTGCTTCGGGGAATGAATGCCTCCTAGCTTGGCTCAACTTCGTGCTTGTGAGATAGCACCTAGTGGAGAGGTTTGCTTGTTTGAGTGAATTTTGTAGTGAGGAGTTGCTTTGTTGTTTGGAGTTAATGCTTTGTGTGAAGTTCATTTTCAACTCTTTACGTGGTGCAGGTTTTGGGCATGCATTAGCTAGCTGGAAGTTATTTTATTCATATATCAAAAAACAAAAAAGTTCTTTGTTACGGGTGTCGATCCATTTGGATTCCTTTGCTAGGAGGCGACCAAGTTGGGTAAGCTGCAGATTTTTCATTGGTGATGAATTTTCTAGAAAGAAGTCGCCCTTCTTAGGGGCATTTTATTTATTACTTGCCTTAATTTCCGTGCAAAAAAATATAAGATCTTTTGGGTCTATTTTTTGGTTTAGTATTGGGTGCCATCATCTTAGGGTTGCTTTGCAATTTATCTCATGAGTTTTGGGTGGGTATTGAGTGAGATATGAGCATTTCATTGGGGAATGAGAGGGGCTGGTCTGATATTTCATGTTGCTGGTCTGTCATATCAGACTTGGGAAAAATATTAATATGAAGGGTGGGTGTTAGGACTTCATATTTGATCTAGTGGATGACATCCTTACTATTGCGGCTCTTTGTGGATCTCTAATTCTTGATCTTGCAGGCATTCTTCAACATATTTGTAAGCTGCACAGTAGTACTGTCAGCATTTCTTCTTTAATCTTGTTTTCATGCTTGTAATTGCCCACTGAATAAGTGGAAGAGGCTGGCTTGCCGCCTGTTACTTGAATTGCATTGTAATTTCATAAGTCTCCGCCATATGGTCACCTCATCTCCTTCCTAGATTGAGTAGCACATACTTGGTGTTGAGTTTACTTTCAGTATTGCAATAGATAGGGATCCTCTGACCATATGCTCGCCGTCATCTGGCGCATTCTTGGTTAGAGTTCTTTGTATCCGCATTTCTTTAAGACCCTTTGGCCAATGCTCACACCTTGCCCACATCGGGATCCTGGTGTACATTCTGGTTAGAGTTGCTTTCAGCATCGTTTTGGTTTAGAGCTAACCTTAACGGGTGCTTGTTAATTGTAACTTGCAATTGAAAAATCAAAAAAAAAATTGGCTCAGTATATTTCAGTGGTATCAGAGCCATGCATCCTGCCATCCTGTGAAAACAGCCTTCTATGAGTGACAGAGAACAGAGATAATTAGCAAGGGTCTACAAGAGGGATACCAGTCAGAAACAATTCTATCAGGTTCCAGAAGGTCAGACAGCATCAGAGGTTTTGAGGGCTAATTGGGAGCCTTCTCAGGAGACAGAAATGGGGGATAATGAAAGAAGTTCGGGCAACAGGAATGATAGTGGGAAGAGTAAAGAAAGATCACCAAGTCTGGGACGAGAATTCAATAGGAAGATGGATGCCTTGATGGATATGGTTTCTCTCATGATGGGGAAATTGGGTCAGAACCCTCCACAAAACAATCCAGGGCAAACTGGAGAACACAGCGCTTCCAACCAGCACAATGGACATGTTGTCCAACCTCCAGCAAGCAGCACATACATCTCTGCTAGACCTTTCAAACCCACGTTCTTGGCACCAGTAAACCCACCACCAGAGCCTGAAGCAAATGTTTCATTTTTAGAACAGCTGAGAATAGGCCGTACTAAGTATGAAACTCTCCCTAATGAAGTCAAGCTAGACATGTCATTCAACGATTTCATGGAACTTAGGAGGAAGAATAGTGGAAAAGGGAGGAATTATGAACAAAGGAGAACATCAGTACAAGGGGACTTGTATCAAGCTATCAACAAGGTTATGCTTCCTCACTTTGATGGAAGTGATAGTAGTTCTACTCGAGCTTGGATACAAAAGCTAGACAACTATCTGGCTCTTAGACCAATGGCAGAAGAAGAAGCGATTAAGTTCACTATGCTACACCTAGATGGGGTGGCGCATGAGTGGTGGTACCATGGCCTAGTCACCTTAGGTCATGGGTCTATCACTACCTATGATGAGTTTACCAATAGACTCATTGAGAGATTCGAGAAGAAGGACCCAGAAGTGCATTTCAGGGAGTTGGCACAGTTGAAGCAGTATGGCACAGTTGATGCCTACATAGCTGAGTTCCAAAGACTTTTAGTAATGGTCACTGGAATCACGGAGAGAAGATTGGTGATCCTATTCAGTGAAGGATTGATGGAGCCACTCAAGGGTTGGATAAAGGCTTTTGATCCACCCTCCCTTCAGGAGGCAATGAAGAAAGCAAGAAATATGGAGTGGGCTGCTCCCAAAGCAAAGTTTCATTCCAAGCCATCATTTCACAAAGGGGATAGAGGGAAAAGGCCTCATCAAAGACCTCACCATAAGGAGTTCAAACAGCATAAACCTCATGCCACAAGATTGGATCCAGAGACTATCAATGAACTTCGAAGAAAGGGGTTATGTTTCCGTTGTTGGGAAAAATGGTCCCAAGATCATGTTTGCCCAAAAGGAGCCAAAATTCATCAAATTGAATACTATTCAGCTGAAGAAAGCAATTCTGATTTTTCTGATCAGCAGTCTGATTTTGAGGACAGCAAAGTAGAAAGAGCCTCAGAAGAGTCCGAAGACGAAAAGGGAAGTGGAGGTGCATTGGCTCAACTTTCGAGCTTTCAAAAGAATGAGTCCTTCAAAGTTCGAGGGATGATTAAAGGGCAGCGAATAGTTGCTCTGATTGACACTGGGGCAACACATAATTTCATTGATGAAGCTGTGGTGGCAAAGAAAGGGCTGCAAATAGAAGATTTTGAGGGCTTCAGAGTTATGGTTACTGATGGGTTTCACATCTCATGCACCAAGAAGATTTCAAAGATGTCCATGCAATTGGGAAATTATGAAGTCAAGGATGACTTCTATGTGGTTAACATTGGAGATACGGATGCTGTCCTTGGCATTCAGTGGCTGCGATCTCTTTAAATCTGCAAACCATGGAGCTCAAATTTCAATCCGATGGAAAGAAGGTGGTGTTAAGAGGAATGTCTAATGGTGGTCCTCGGATTGTGTCATTCAAGAGAATGGCAAGGCTGCTACGTCATGACCAAGTAGAGTGGGCTGCGGAATGTATGATTCTTCCAGCTAGTCCGATTGAAACAAAAAGAGACTATCCTCCAGATATTCAGTCTCTACTCACCAAGAAGAGTAAAGTGTTTGTTGATTTACCTCCTGGACCACCTCCTGATCGGGGTTCAAAACATGTCATTGAGCTCAAGGAAGGAGCTAAGCCAGTAATCACAACTCCATATCGGTACCCCAAAAAGCAAAAGGATGAGATTGAAAAGAACATTAGGGAACTCTTGGAGATGGGCTTCATTCGTCCAAGTAAGAGTCCCTTTGTTTCAACAGTTGTTCTAGTGAAGAAGGATGGTACCATTCGTATGTGTGTAGATTATCGTGCTTTGAATCAAAGCACCATCAAAAATCGATATCCCATCCCAAGGATAGATGAGCTCATTGATGAGCTACATGGAGCCAAGTTCTTTTCGAAGATAGATTTGAGGTCGGGCTACTATCAGATTCGGATGAGAGGATCTGATGTTGAGAAGACAGCTTTCAGATGTCACTATGGTCACTTTGAGTTCCTAGTCATGCCATTTGGGTTGACTAATGCTCCTGCTACCTTCCGGTCTTGTATGAACAGAGTCTTTCAGAAGCAATTGAGGAAGTTCGTGTTGATATTTTTTGATGACATCTTGATTTTTAGCAAGACTTGGGAAGAACATCTCAAGCACTTGGAGGAAGTGCTTAGCATCCTAGAATCACAGAGCTTGTTTGCCAAAGAATCCAAATGTGAATTTAGAATGAAGGAGCTACTTTACCTTGGTCACATAATCAGTGCTGAAGGTGTGAAAGTTGATCCTGAAAAGATCAAGGCTATTGTCGATTGGCCACCTCCTGAGAACTTGACTCACTTGAAAGGGTTCTTGGGCCTTTGTGCATTTTACAGAAGGTTTGTGAAGGGTTACTCTCAGAATGCTGCTCCTCTTACTGACCTCACGAAAAAAGGAGCTTTTTGCTGGTCAGAAAAGGCACAGAGTACCTTTGATAAGTTCAAGAAGATAATGAGTTCTTGTCCTGTTCTAGCTATTCCGGATTTTTCCAAGCCCTTCGAGCTACAGTGTGATGCATCCGGTGAAGGTGTTGGGGATATTTTAATGCAAGATAAACATCCCATCGTGTTTGAGAGCAAAAAATTAAGAGTTGAGAGGGCCTACTCTATCTATGACAAGGAAATGCTTGCAATCATGCATGCATTAGCCAAGTTCAAACAGTACTTGGTGGGGAGCAAGTTTGTGGTCAAGACTGATCACAATAGTCTCAAGCATTTCATGCATCAGAAAGATTTGAACGAGAGGCAATAGAAGTGGGTGAGTAAGCTTCAAGCTTACGATTTTGACATTGAGTATGTCAAAGGTAAAAACAACATAGTGGCTGATGCTTTATCCAGAAGACCTCATTTGAGCTCATTATGTGAGCTTACTGCTGATTGGAAGAATATGTTGCTTGCTGATTATGCCAAAAATCAGTTTGCAACCAGCATCATAGAGGGTACTTTTCATGACTAAAGGTACAAGGTGGTTGAAGAGCTAATACACTACAAGGGTAGAGTCTTCTTGGTGGCTGATTCTAAGCTCAAGAAGAAGATTTTGCTGACATTTCATGACATTCCACTTGCTGGTCATCAGGGGTTCTTCAAGACATATAGGCAGATCAGAGAAAGATTTTCTTGGAAAGGTTTGAAAGGAGAAGTTCAACGTTACATTCAGGAGTGTCCCACTTGTCAGATGAACAAAAATGAGCATACACTACCAGCTGGTCTGCTGCAACCTCTTCCCATTCCCAATCAAAAATGGGAAAGCATATCAATGGACTACATCACTGGGTTACCCAAAGTTCAAGGAAAAGACTGTATCTATGTTGTGGTAGATAGATTGACAAAATTTGCTCATTTCTTTGCCATTACCAGCTCATTTTCAGCAGTTGAAGTTGCAGATCTGTTTTTTCATGAGGTCTTTAGATTACATGGGCTGCCAAAAAACATTGTGAGTGATAGGGACAGCAAGTTCCTAAGCACCTTTTGGCAAGAGGTCTTCAGAATGAGTGGTACAGTGCTTACTCCAAGCACTAGTTATCACCCTCAAACTGATGGGCAAACAGAGATAGTGAACAAGTGGTTGGAAGGTTATTTGAGGAACTATGTTTCAGAACAGCAAAGGGCATGGGTGAAATGGCTTCACATCGGCGAGTATTGCTACAATTCTTCTTTCCACATGTCAATAAGGATGTCACCTTTCATGGCTCTTTATGGTTATGAGGCTCCTAGCTTTACTGATTTGGTGTTTGGTGATAGCAAAGCCCCTCAAGCCAAGGATATGTTACAGCAGAGTCAAGATGTCTTGAAATCATTGAAGAACAATCTACAGATTGCACAGAATCAGCAGAAGATGTACGCTGATCAGCGGCGTGTTGAGCGCTCTTTTGAGGTTGGAGATATGGTTTATCTTCGACTACAGCCTTACAGACAGTCCACTCTCAAAAAGAGTGGAGCTAAGAAGCTCAAACCTCGCTTCTATGGGCCGTTCAAGGTTATCAGAAAGGTGGGAGCAGTAGCTTATGAGTTGGAGCTACCTTCGAGTAGCAAAGTGCACAATGTCTTCCACGTGTCTCACCTCAAGAAGGCACTTGGGCACAACGTTATCGCTTAATCACAGTTGCCACCTTTGGATGAGGAAGGACAGTTAGTTTTGATTCTAGATTCCAGAGAGCGTTCTTTGAGGAAAAGAACAATCAGAGAGTATATGGTGAAGTGGAAGAACTTGCCTATGGAGGATGCGACTTGGGAGAGTGATGAGATTCTACAGCATCCAGGTTTGCGATTGCTTGAGGACAAGCAATCTTGGGGAGGGCGGACTGTAATGTCCCCTTCTCGAGCATGACTTTTTCTGTTGACCGTTGGCCTATTCTGGAGACCCGTAGGCTTCTCAGTGGTGAATTAGGGTTTCTTGGTTGATGATTTCTTTTGCTCACGAATTGGTGATTGAACTACGGATTCCTTCTAAGTTTTTCGTGAGCTTCTCGGTGATGTGATTTTCTTGGCATTCTGAGCACTTTCATGAATTTACTATTTTTAGTAAATTCTATTTCTGGCAGTGGTCCTGTTGGGTTCGGCACGGTTGACTTTCTACTTCAGACTGTTCAGTTGGCTTATTCATTTTTGGCTTGGGGGCACAATTGGAAAGATAAGTTTGAATTATTTTAATAAAGTCATGTTTTAATGTTATATTTTGCTGTTGACCCCCCCCCCCTTAGCCTAGTGATTGAACTTAAGTTGTTTTTAAAGGTGGTCTTTGAGGGGTGGCGCCTCATGAGGATATTTTATAGTTTTCTAAGGCTCAAAAAACAATGCTTGAAAGTGGACGCCTATCTTATGGTAGAGATTATTTTTAAAAGTCAAATTTCATTAAAGAAAATGGGACGCCATCTTTGGAGGGAAAAAAAGGTACTTCAAAATTTGAAAAGCAGGGTTTCTAGAAGCTTCTGGATAGTCTTCACAAAGTTATAAAAGGAGGTCTTGGGCTTTATTTGCATCATCTAATATCTTGAGTAATGTTATGTTGCCGAAATGGTGTTGGACTGCTTCGAGGAATGAATGCCTCCTAGCTTGGCTCAACTTCGTGCTTGTGAGATAGCACCTAGTGGAGAGGTTTGCTTGTTTGAGTGAATTTTGTAGTGAGGATTGCTTTGTTGTTGAGTTAATGCTTTGTAGTTCATTTCAGCTCTTTACATCAATTTCTGGAGTTTTTGTTTTCTGTGTAGCTGGAAGTTATTTTTATTCATATATCAAAAACAAAAAAAGTTCTTGTTCTGGGTATCAATCCATTGGATTCCTTTGCTAGGAGCGACCAAGTTGGGTAAGCTGCAGATTTTTTCATTGAGTGATGAATTTTCTAGAAGAAAGTCGCCCTTCTTAGAGGGCCGTACATTTCTGTACTTACCTTAATTTCCGTGCAAAAAATGAGATCTTTTGGGTTTGTTTTTTGGTTTAGTATTGGGCGCCATCATCTTAGGGTTGCTTTGCACTTTATCTCATGAGTTTTGGGTAGGTATTGAGTGAGATATGAGCATTTCATTGAGGAATGAGAGGGCTGGTCTGATATTCATGTTGCTGGTCTGTCATATCAGACTTGGGAAAAATGTGTATGAGTGAAGGGTGGGTGTTAGAACTTCACAATTGATCTAGCGGATGACATCCTTACTATTGCAGCTCTTTGTAGATCTCTAATTCTTGATCTTGCAGGCATTCTTCAACATATTTGTAAGCTGCACAGTAGTACTGTCAGCATTTCTTCTTTAATCTTGTTTCCATGCTTGTAATTGCCCACTGAATAAGTGGAAGAGGCTGGCTTGCCGCCTGTTACTTGAATTGCATTGTAATTTCATAAGTCTCCGCCATATGGTCACCTCATCTCCTTCCTAGATTGAGTAGCACATACTTGGTGTTGAGTTTACTTTCAGTATTGCAATAGATAGGGATCCTCTGACCATATGCTCGCCGTCATCTGGCGCAATCTTAGTTAGAGTTCTTTGTATCCGCATTTCTTTAAGATCCTCTGACCAATGCTCACACCTTGCCCACATCGGGATCCTAGTGTACATTCTGGTTAGAGTTGCTTTCAGCATCGTTTTGGTTTAGAGCTAACCTTAACGGGTGCTTGTTAATTGTAACTTGCAATTGAAAAATCAAAAAAAAATTTGGCTCGATATATTTCATGTTTAGAACAGCACAATATGGAAGAATGTATAGGGTAGAACCTTTCTTCAAATTAGACAAGGAAGCTCCTTTGTAAAAATTAGAATTTGAATAAAACCCTTAAAGACTAGTTTTAAACAAATTTAATATTTTCACACATAAAGAGTTTTCTGTTAGGGGGTTTTCAAAATGGAAGAGAAAATAATCTAGTCTACCACATCAATTTTTCCTTCTTAGTTATGCGCACAAGTTGGATAGTTCTTCCACACACAAATAAGAGCTCTTGTATTTTTTATGACTCCACGAACAACTTAACCTATCACAACACAAACACACACTTTTTGGCTAAAAAGCAAACACCAAGAAATATGTACATAAAAGAGCCAAAATACATATTAGCCCAAAGGTACATGATGCAATCAAGGTGGGGGGGTCCTATCAAACTACCTGATCTTGCAGCCTAAACACACTTCTATGCACGAATTTGACATCATGCTTTATTTTCTTCATAAAATTTCATTACAAGAAGGGTTTCAAGAGTTTACAAAACAAACATCATTAACATTACAAGTTACAAATTCGGCCATTTTCCTCTTCAAACGCTCTTCCCCTTCCAAAAGGCTCCATAATGAAGACCACGATTAACTTTTTATATTTCAAGCCTTAAGAAGTTCAACAATTTCAAGATTTGGCAGTTACCGGAACTAAGTCACTGCAAAAATGAACAAAATCCAGTAGCAAGTGGAAGCTCTGCAAACCCATACCAAATGGATGTTCTGCAAACCAATAGCAAGTGGAAGTTATGCATGTTCAGTTAGAAAACCCCACATATTTGGTTCACCATCGGGTTCCCACAAATGCCTAGTTCGCTATCGCGTTCCCACAAATGCCTGGTTCGCTATCGGGTTACCACATATGCCTAGGTCAATTGGAAAGCCCTGCATGGTCAGCTCACTAACAAAATCATACAAATTGCATAGATTTTGTTACATAAAGCAACCCCGCACTTCGTACTTTGCTAACATTAAAATTGCATCAACTTGCGAAGGTCTAGCATCCATCTAAACTGGATTGTATCATTTGTTAAATAGCTAAGTTCACTTGCAAAAATCTACATTTTGTACCTAGCTAATGTCATCTTTATATCATCATTGTCCTTTATGCAAAAGTTCTTTTCCTTACTGAACTGAATGTAATAACCCACCCTTAATTTTTTTTCAAAAAACTTCACAACTTGTTAGCGTTAGCCAATAATCAAAGATAACAAACTGAAGTAAACTCCCTCCCACTTTCAGATCACCCAAATCCCAATGTGGGCAAGGTGAGAGCATACGATGGTAAGGTTACAATGCTACACTACTATAATGAACCACTTGCTCAATGGGGTGAATATGAAATCTTCAAGCATGAAATCAAATCCTCCGCTCATTCAACGGGAAACTACAACTAACAAGAAATCCCTTGGCGGCAAGCCAACCAAGCAAGAGAAAGATCCTCCGCTTATTCAACAAGTTTAACAAGAAAAGTAAAAAAGCTCAATCACTTATTCAGCGAGAGCACCACTTATTCAGTGGGGTTAGAAAAGATATGAAAGTAAAGAAAGCTCAACCACTTATTCAGCGAGAGCGCCACTTATTCAATGGGGTAAGTAGAAAATAAGTACAAAAGCTAATCAGCAATGGTACTACCAAATGTGTTACAATGAAAGCTCATTACGATATGATGTTTTGCAAGTACAATACAGCTGCAATGAGTTAGATATATGAAAATGATAACCCAAATGATACCCAACACCAAAATACAATAGCTCATGATACTAATGAACAATGTTTACCTCAACGAGGACCCCTGGAAATCTAAAAATGGACTGAATAGCAGGAAGTTCAGATCTGATATGAAGTGACAGGTCTGAAACACCTCCGAACAGCAACCACAAATTGATCATAACTTCATTCCAAGCCCTTCCAAGCAACTCCAATCACCATAGAATCGTCAACCCAAGCCTAATGAGGCCTAGGCGTCCAAATGAAGGCAAAGTCTGCAACCAAATATGAATAAACAGCAGCCTCATCAACGTAACACCATCATGCCAAAAAATACGGCCTTGCTAGAGGGGCAACCAGCTCCATAAAATTTAGTTCTTCGCTAAAACTTCTGGAAACTTGCAAGAAGAGGTGCCTCAAGCTGCTGAACAGGAATAACCAATGCCCACAAAAAGTTCTCCAAAACTCCAAATAGCATGAGCACAAAGGTGGTACGGCTGGGTTAGGAAAAGTACGGACCACCAAGGGCGCAAAATCTGAAATATCACTCCAAAGGCCCCCCCCAATGCTGCAAATCATCACACATAACCAAAGCATATCTAGAAAGCATCATATAAACCCAAAACTGATAATGAAAGGAAAGCCATCACCAAATAGGCTCAACAATAACCCCTGCAATGGAGCCACACCAACGTCCAGCTAGGGAGTGTCTTGCAACTCCGAAACTGAAGCCAATCTTAAGGGTTTTCGTCCTCAAAGCCCAAAGATTCTCACACCAATTCGGCAGCACTTCATTATCATAAGATTGCATAACCAAATGAGCTACCCCGTGCCTCTTTTTATAGCTTTTTTTCTTGCTTTTTCGAAAAGCACTTTTTTGTTTTCTTTCTGGAAAAGCACTTTTGCTTCTTTTTTTTAAATTAACTTTATTAACCTTTCACTTTATAATATTTAACACTAAAGTAATATTTAAACATTACTTTATGACTTTAGTGTAAATATTAAAATATTTCCAACCACTTAACAAAAGGCATCAACGAGGCACCCGAAACGAAAACTAATTGCACCAAGAAGCTTCTGATGGCGAGGAGAGATGCCAAGTGCCAAAACGGGCACTTACTAAAAATGGCAATGCTCTCCAAGAAATGTGGAGAATTGCACAGCTACCAGGACCAAGTGCCCAAAATAGCACTTACTAAAAATAGTGAGTTGCTAAAAATGGTAAGTGTGTCCAAACTCCAAATTAGTCCAAACTGAGATGCAACTGAACTTACTAAAAATCTAAAAATAGGCATTGCTAAAAATAGCAATTACTGTGCACCAAGGATCTCAAAAAACCCAGAAAACACTCTGGCAAACCTCTGCAATTGCCCCCTGAAAATGCTGGCAAGAATCCTCCAAGAATTTTGGAATCCCCTAAAACACTTCTGAATAGCCTACGGGACTCCAAAAATAGGCTAATGGTCACTGGAAAGTATAGGACCGAAAAGGGAACATTTCACTAGACCTTTAAAATAGTGCACTTGTCCAATCGACTTAGGTTTAGCCACAAATCCAATTGGTTGGATGATTCCCATAAATGTGAAAAAGTTCGTCTAAACCAGTTCATTGAATAAAATCTAGTTCACTTGAGTTTACTCGCAAGTATGGTTACAAGTCCAGTTGCAGCACCAAAGTTTGCACGTTTAGTTACAGACCAAAAACCCACAAAAGGTTGGTAGCAAACCAAAACTTCACAAAAGACCAATAGCAGACCAAAAACCCACATGCTCATAACTTTAGCCAATTTTCATCCTTTCCTCACTGTTGGCGTTACAATTCGCACCTCTAGAGTGCGTATTGGCAACAACAGCTATGCACAATATTAACTGCTCTTCAAATTAGGAGGGGAAGCTCCCTCTTTTGTTGTTATCGCATAAAAAGTAAAGTGATCTAAGTTTCCTATCTTTTTACTCAGCGGCAGGGCACAAGGGTGATAAAACTCAATGCGTTGCGGCTAAGGTTTTCTCTGGTTTCTGCAGATCTTAACTACAACTAGGCTAAACTATCCTACCTCAAGTAAAATAGAGTGAGAGGGTGTAGGAGCAATATTTGGGGAATGGTTGGATCACGTGGACCGACTATCTCCCAAAATGCATCTAAAGGCTCTGAACTTTCAAATCTATGCTGGAATAGAGTCTATTCAAGCAAGCACTCATACGGTAAACTAAGTCTCAGGATTCCCAAGGACGTGACGACACTTGTTCGAGGTGTAGGCTGAGACGTAGATTACTAGAAACGACACAGAACGATGAACTAGATATTAGGATTCCCGAGGAGGTGACGGCACCTGTCCGAGGTGTAGGCTGAAATATAGATCATAAAACAACATCAAACGATAACCATTAATCTCCAAATTCCCAAGGAGGCAACGGCGCCTGTCCGAGGTGTAGATTGAAACAACAGAATATAAAAACAAACATTGATAGATCTTGAAACTTTTGATCAAATGGCACATTGCTCTTTGATTTATTTCTTCAAACTCGCTCAACGATTTACAAATATTTGGGACAGCAAAGGTACGAAATCATACACTATGCGATCAAACCAAATAACTCTCATCCAAGAGTGAATAGATATTGACTTGCAAGCTTGATGGCACAACAACACACCAATTTTGTGTAGTAATAAAAGTTAAACAATAATGAGCAAAGCTGCTCTTATTTATAGAAGCTCAAAGGAGTAGGGAACCCTAAAATCTCCTTGAGTTAACACTTAGTTCTTGCCAATCTGCAAGATTTATTCCTATGTCTAAAATTAGGTAACCTAACAATTAATTGGAAAGTCTACTTCAATTAACTGATTCTAAACTAAAAAAGAACTCTAATATACAAAAGTGCCTCCAAAATAGACATGCACAATTGGTGGGACAGTGAGTTAACTTGGGAAGAGGCATCAAGTTAACTCCTGCGTCATAAATGCTATCTTGGAGGGGTAGGACATCCTAACTAGAAGTTTACACCTCATCAATTTGAGTGATCAGCTCCTCTAACCAATTGTTAACTATCTTTGTGTTTGGACAATTGATACTTCTCAGGATGATGACATGTCTTCGAAACATCCCTTCGCCACTTGTAATTTGATCCCGGTATTCATTCTTCTTCGCAGCTGCATCATCAAGCTTTATTGATATGGCTGCGATCTGACTTAACCTACAGTTAACAAGGTCACCACAGAAACTACTACGGATGAGGTCCTAAAACTTCGTGTGTACGTCACTGAGACTCACGTAGTCACCATTTTTGCGTTTGATACTGGAAAGGAATTGATTGGTAACTTTGGCGGCTCTATAACTGGAGTGATGACCTCTGTTTCTCCCGCAGTCTTGCGCTTCTCACACTTTTCTTGATTCTTCACAATGAAAGAGTGTTGCATGATGAAACCGCTAAGTTTGACTGCGAACACTCTAGCTGTGAGAAATGCACACGAACTCATTGCACAAGTAGAGCTCCAACGATATTCAACCCTCTAAACTGGCCTTGAGAGGCTATCAACCATACGAGTGAAACCATATGGAATCTGTGGACTTGAGTGTCTATGCTTGTCAATCTGCCCAAATCGACCTTTGGGTGTGCCTAATGCAGATCGGTGTCAACCATTTTCAGGAAATCATGAACTAAGACCGTTTGTGGTCTTGTATTCAACCTGAGAGAATTGAATTTTGAAAACCTTGAAGATTGACTGGGCATATGATATTGTTAAGACAACTTTTCTGCAATTGCTAAAAATAGCTTCACCAAGAAGTACTTTTCACGAAAATTTATGACGTGGGTTTTGTTGGGGATATATTTTTGAATGGACCCACAACATCATATTTTCAAAAAGATGAAATTTTCTTTGACATGCAATACTTCTCGGGGCAGAAGTTTCGAAAGCAGCAGAAGCTTATTTTTCCCGGAAAAATCTGGCACATGGGTATTGTAGGCACTTTAGAGCTGAACAAACCCAGTTTGTCTGAATTTTGAAATTGTGACTTTTTTCGAAAACCCTAAAAAAAAGGGGCAGCAAGGCAACTTTGTCTGTTAGAATTTGGCACGTGGATTTTGTTGAATCTGTTGTGCTGATCATACCCAAAAGACCAAATCTGTGAAAAACTGTTGTTTACTTGGACATGCAAGAAGATCTAAGACCAAAACAAAAGAAATATGAGGGTGAGAAGCTAGAAGACCAGATCTGTGAAAAACTGCTGTTTACTTGGGCATGCAAAAAGATCTAAGACTAGAATAGAAGAAATATAAGGGGAGAAGATAGAAGTTATATTTTGCCTCCCTGAATCTTCAAGAAAATCACGCCTAGAGATGTAAACTTTGAAAAAACTGCTCCTTTGTGCAACTTGTTCTTAAAAACAAGAACATTGAGAATGCACTCTGTCAGATCTTCAAATGACTTTGGAGAGAAAAATACTTGTGCTTGAGCTTCAACATACAAAGAGAAATAATGAATAATGACGCCTAAGCTTGATAAATAGCATTTGATGTGGAAGCAATCAAGTTTAGGCGCCAACATGCTGATTGAGGAGTCAATCTACATGATCAAAAGTTCACTGAGGCATTTTCCACCAATTTGGGAATGTTTTAGACATGAAGATGCCTTAAAAATATCTCAACTTTAGTCAACTGGGCCTATTTTGACTTTAGGCGTCTAAGTTGAGGAGTTGAAGACATTTTATCCTTTTTTTGTGATGAAGTGCCTCTATTTGATCCTTGATTCCAGTTGCTCGATTGATCCTCGAGTCTTGTTGACATATCTACTGTAGAGTTGAATCAACTCTGAAAAGGTGTGCTTGGGAGCTGCAAAGCTTAAAACCTGAATCTGATGCCTCAAATTCTTGGGCGCCTTTTCCCAACAGGTGCATTTTTCACCAGACTTAGTCAATTTCTTGGATGCTTTTCAATTTCTCCAGTTTGACCTTCAATGCTTTAATCTGAGATCACCGATGACTCATGATTCTGGTGAATGTGCCAAGTTATGGAATGGATAACTAGTTCAGTCCCAAAAAGGATGAACGGCCTTAAAAGTCATGAAAGTTGTTTAAGAGGTCCCAAAAGTTTGGGCACCCCTGGCCTACAAGGGCACCTTTGACCTTTTTTGCTATAATTTTCACTTTGCCACCTTTCACGAACAACCCCAATTTGATCTTTGTTCTCAAATGTTTGATTTATCTGTTGAATCTGTTGACGGTGTCATTGTCGAGATTGATCAAGACGGAGGACTTCCTAGAGGTTACGGAGCTTGAAGACTGCATTTGATTGCCCAAAAAGTTGGGCGCCTATTTCTAGGAAGGTGCATTTTCCTTAACACTTAGCCAATTCTTCATGTCCTTCATCTTGCCTTTGCTTTCAGTGTTTTCCGCTTGATCTTTGTTTGTGAATGCTTGATAGATCTTGTGAGCTTGCAACTGGATTGATCGCAAAGCTAAAAGGATGTCGAGCAGATGCCTTGGAGAAAGCAGTTGCTGAAAACCACAACAGGTGATTCAAAATGATGGGCGCCCCTGGCCAGCAGGGGCACTTTTGCCTAGATGTCTATTGATTCATCCTCCATTTTGTTGATCAACAATTGCAGTCGTTTGATATGTCTCGTAAACTAGCGAACAGGTTCCTTGTAAAACTGACCTGATATCGAGGAGATCACCTAGAGATAAGCTTACTCAAAAACTGACATCTGGATAGTCTTATTCTTGGGCGCTCCTAAGCTACAGGGGCACTTTTTCCCATGTTTTAACAATCGTTTTTGATGATACTTGTTTACAACAACTTGTCTCTGCCTTCGTTTGCCGGTGACTGATGAATCAGGTGAACTTGCTTGACGATGCGTTGGAAAGCCAACAGAATTACGAAGGAGATGACTGTCTTGGAAAAATTTGATGACTGCCTTTGACCTTTTGAATTCATTGGCCAGGGGCGCTTTTGGCTGCAGCTTCATCAATTTCTTGAAAATTCTCATCTCTTCGCGCTTTGCGTTCACTGTTGTAGCTTGACTGGTTTGATCACTGTTGTCAATTATGCAAACGCGTTCACCGTAGCAGTTACTTTCACCATGCTATGTGTACGGGTGCTTGAAAAATTCACCAAGGCATTGACTGTGTAGCCTCTTTCTTGTAGCAAGGCATGCACCTTCCAGACTAATATTTTCAGCATTTTTCAACCTTTGAAAATCCCCTCCGTCACGAAGCATCTTTTCGAGCATCTTTCGCCATGGATTCTTCCTTGAAGCTTTTGAGGCTTACATTTCGATACCTAGTACTAGCCATTCTGCTATTGATGACCTCTGAGGTCCTATCTTTTCTCCTAAAAAAAGTAAAAAAGACCCACCAGAGTAGGCTTGACTTTCTCGGGATTCTAACTTGACCAATGTGATCGTGAAGTGAAATAATCCTATCAAAATCATTTTGAGTCATTTCTGGGAAGGTCCTACTTTTAGGATTTTCCTAAAAACAAGTGTTTGAAACCCTAATTTTCAAATTTTCCAAATTTTGCCAATATCTTCCTTGACATAAACCCACAAAAAGCCCATGTTTTGTTTGACCTAAAATTGGCTTTTGACAACAATTTTACAAGATTTGGACCATTTTTACCAAAATGCCTAATTGAAGCAAAAATTTATTTTGGGTACAACATTCACCAAATTTGAATTATAGATACACATTAAGCTCTTCTACTAAGTTATGCTCTTAGATTTGAAAATTCTCCAAAAGAAACAACCCCAAAACTTACAAAAACACACCAAAATTGAACTAAAAACAAAAAGCAAGCATGAAATTCTTTTGGGTGATACAAGATTGCCTATGGACATTGATGCTCCTGCATCAGTATGGAAAGTTAAGGGTTGAAAGCAAGACCCTAGTAATGCAATAAAATTGGTTGAACGTCATTCTTTCAAACTCTAGCTTTCCATACATTGAGGAGGTAAGAATATCAAATATGAAGATAAGTGAATCAAAAAAGAAACTAAAAGCTTCTCAAAATCTGTCATATACAAATACCTTTCCATATGCACCTCATCATTTGTGTCAAGTTCGGAAACAACAATAAAATCTGCCATTAATCACCTTTTGATAAAACTTTTGGTTGCTAGATAATCACAAATATATTTTCCTATAAAATTTCCAGCTCCATATGATGGAATGGTGGAAAAACCCAACTCCTTGAAAATTCCTATCTCCTTCCATGCACATGCAGCATAGCAGTTCGGAATGAAGTTTTCTCAATTTTAATTTTTTTATATGTTCAAACTTCAAAGTTCAAAACTTAAAAGATGTTTTTTTATGATTTTTTTTAATTTTAAAGGTTGTATGGCCTTGCATGCACAACTCTCCAAACACATTGTTTGTGTAATGTTCCCATTACAGATGAGTGTTAATCTCAGCTCTCTAGCATTAAACTTGAAAAATATTTCATTTAGTTCCATTCAAATTATTTATGTTAAGTAAATTATATAATAAATACTTATACAAATGTCTACAAATATATGTATTAACCTTAAAGCGTCGATTTACACTAATCTATAAATAATATTTGTTTGTAGCCTTAATCGACCACAGCCAAGCCGCATCCTGAAGGGTCGTGTCTAAATGGAAGGACGCAACAAACACCTACAGCCAGTGGAGGGAATAGAAATAGAGCAACGGATGAGGATGGGAGGTATCAAGGAGGAGGATAGAGGAAACGTTGCCAGATCACTCAAAGGATAAACAATAAAGGCATCGCACAGGAGATACAAGGAAAGAGAAGATCAGGATAGCGACAACAATAAGAAGTAGACAGACTCACTTCCGCCTACAGACTCCACAGAAGGGACGTGGCAATCGGGTTATTTTCATAGGTCGATTATAGCAGGTCTTCTATCGGGATTCAATATCATAGAGAGGCGTCTTCATACCACTCCAGTATATATATTAATTACAGTGAACTTTATATTCATTAAGGATATATATATATATATATATATATATATATATATATCTATTTATACGTCACATATCTTTACTCAAGTATATACTGAAGAAAATCCTGTGGCTGTGTGCATACATTATAATCAAACACGCCTGTTCCTAAACATCGGTCGATACATTCATACAAAATTTGAATTACATATACGTATTTGCCTTATTTATCTTTGAAACAAATAATAATTAAAGAGGAACGTGCATCCAGTTTGGCCTTATCCGGAGTTACTTCTTTACTTCTTTACTTTTTACTCAGAATTGTCTTTGATTAATTTGAGAGGCCATCACAGTGGTATTAGAGCCACTTTCCTGTTGAATTGTACGGAAACATGTGAACATACTACAGGAAAGGTACTAAGAACGACACACCCGAGGACGACACCATGAAGGATGAGTTTCGGTCTTACATGGAACAAACCAACAAAAGACTTGAGGAAACTAATCAATTGTTATTTCAGGCCTTGCAGAATATAAACAGCAATCACATTCATGAAAAGGTTGCCCAACGAAGGGAGATACCTTCACATCACTCAGATAATGAGCAGTCAACACAAAGGTCTACACTAAGGCCCACTATGCCCCCTTTCATTCCAAGCGAAAATGACATCGAAGAGGAAGAGGAGCCCAATGCAACTAGCGTGGAGGACATTGCTCAAGCATACGTTGCATTAGATCCCGCTATTAAGAAGCACATATCATTCAAAGAATATTATGAGGTCAAAACCCAAACTAAGCCAAAGAGAAGGAAGCACCATTCCAATAAAGACCTGAAATCAAGGATTAGTAAGATGTCCTTGCCCTTCTTCAACGGATCCGGGAAACTTACTGCACGATCATGGGTCCAGAAACTCGACACTTACTTATCCCTCAGCCCCATGACGGAAGAGAGTGCCATCAAATTTGCAATTCTCCACCTATCGGGAATCACTCACGATTGGTGGCATCATGGATTAATTACTCAAGGCCATCAAAGTGTGGTCACATACAGTGAATTCACGCAGAAGCTCGTCAATAGATTTGATCAAAAACACCCCGAGTGGTACTTCAAAGAACTCACTCAACTCAAGCAGCAAGGATTCGTAGAGGAATTTGCCAACGAATTCCAAAGACTAGCAGTCATGGTTCCCGATTTATCTCAAAGAAGGCTTACTTATTCATCGAGGGACTCAAAGAACAAATCAAGAACATAGTAAACCCGCAGGATCCTCAAACAGTAGGGGAAGCAATTCAAAAAGCCATGAAGGTGGAAATTAATACTCCAAGAGAAAAAACAAGGAATGCCTCATCCAAGCCACCACCCAAACAAGATCAAGGGAAAGAGATTCAAGGAAGGACTTGCTACTTCTGTCATGAACCATGGGGACAAGGGCATTATTGCAGCAAGAAGGAAGCCATCCAACTAAAGGAAGAACTGAAAAGGAAGAACAAATGTTTCAGGTGCAAAGAGCCAAGAGGAGAAAACCATCAATGTAAGAGAGGACAATTGCACAAAATAGAAGAAGCATCGGATGAGGAGAGTCTTGTCAAAAGATCCAGGAGAGAATTAGAAGAGCGAGTATCCATAGCGGTCATTTCTCAAGCAAATGAACATAGACCCTTTCAAATCAATGGAACCATTAAAGGACAGAAAATTATTGCATTGGTAGATAGTGGGGCTTCCCACAACTTTATTAGCAAGAACTTGGTTTCGAAAAGGAAGTTAAAGACTCAAAGCTTCGATGGTTTCAAGGTAGCTCTAGCAAACGGATCCATGAATCGAAGCAATCAGATCATTCCACAACTAGAAATCCAACTAGGGAATCATACCATTAAGGGAGACTTTTATGTTGTAAATTTGCAAAATGATGTAATCTTGGGGATGCCATGGATAAATTCGCTAGGACAATTCACCATGGATAATCCCAATTTGGAAATTTGCTTCAAACATCAAGGGCAAGAGATCACATTAAAGGGATTACCAGATGGATCGCCCAAAGTAGTATCATGCAAAAGAATGGAAAGGATCGTGAGGCACGGGCAGGGAGAATGGATAACTCAATGCATGGTGCTAGATAAGTCATCCACCCACGAACAAGCCATTCACGTGGATATTCAGCCTATCTTAAAAAGGCACAAGAAGATCTTTGGAGATATCCCCCCTGGAATCCCACCAAAAAGGGGGTTTGAACACTCCATAGAATTAGAAGAAGGAGCAAAACTGGTGATAACGACCTCCTATATGCACCCCCAGAAGTTCAAAGAGGAGATTGAAAAAACTATAAAAGAACTACTTGAAATGGGGCATATTCAGCCAAGCAATAGTCCCTTTGCATCATTCGTGGTTCTAGTTAAGAAGAAGGACGGTACTATGCGAATGTGCATAGACTATATGGCCTTAAATCAAAAAACTATCAAGAACCGCTATCCAATTCCGAGAATTGACAAACTTTTGGATGAATTACATGGAGCAAGATATTTTTCCAAAATTGATCTGCGCTCAAGGTATCATCAAATCAGAATGAAGAAAGAGGATATCCCTAAAACAACATTCAGATGTCATTACGGGCACTTTGAGTTCCTAGTGTTGCCTTTCGGACTCACTAATGCGCCCGCTACCTTCCAATCATGCATGAATCACATTTTTCGCCAACAATTAAGGAAGTTCTTGCTAATATTCTTTGATGATATCTTGATATATAGCAAAACCTGGGAAGAGCACCTCTGACACATTGAAGAAGTCTTAAGTATCCTAAAATCAGAATTTCTTTTTGCAAAGATGTCAAAATGTGAATTTGGGCTAGAAAAAATACTCTATTTGGGTCACAAGATCAATGCAGAAGGGGTAAGCGTGGATGAAGAGAAGATCAAAGCCATCAAAGAATGGCCCACACCCAAAACCCTGACTCAATTTAGGGGATTCGTGGGATTGTGCAGTTATTATAGGCATTTTGTTAAAGGATTCTCCAAGCTGGCCGCTCCACTCACAGATTTGACAAAAAGAGGTGCCTTTTTGTGGAATTACCAAGCACAACAAGCTTTTGAGTATCTTAAGGAAGCCATGAGCACTTGTCTGGTCCTTGCCATTCCTGATTTCACCCTACCATTTGAATTACAATGTGATGCTTTCGGGGAAGGAATTGGCGCAGTACTCATACAGAAGAAACACCCAATAGCATTTGAGAGCCGCAAACTCACTAAGGCAGAAAGTCACTACTCAGTTTATGATAAGTAGATGTTAGCAATCATGCACGCCTTGTCAAAATTCTGCAAATATCTAGTATGTGGAAGGTTTGTCATCAAAACAGATCACAATAGCCTACGTTACTTCTTGCATCAAAAGGACCTTAATGACCAGCAACAAAAATGGGTAAGTCAAGTACAAGCATACGATTTTGACATAGAGTACGTCAGAGGAGCCAATAATGGCGTAGCAGATGCCTTATCAAGGCGACCCTATCTCAACAATATCACAAGCATCTCAAGAGATTGGAAGAATGATATTATTGTTGAATATGCCAAAGATGCACAAACATTTGAAATACTGGAGGGAAGAATGACGAATGAGGAATACAAAGTATATGATGACCTTATCTTATACAAGAGAAGAATATTTCTTGTTCCACATTCAAGGTTAAAGAACCGGATTATCAAGGAGTACCATGACAGCTCCTTTGCAGGACACCAAGGATTCTACAAAACGTACAAACAAGTTAGAGAAGTATGTTCATGGAAGGGTTTGAAGAGTGATGTACTCAAACATATACAAGAATGTATAACTTGCCAACGAAATAAGCCAGAACAGAACTTTCTAGCAGGCCTTCTACAGCCCTTGCCTATTCCCAATCAAAAATGGGAAAGTATCTCAATGGATTTTATAACGGGACTTCCCAAGGCGCATGGAAAGGATAGCATTTATGTGGTGGTAGATAGGCTTTCCAAGTATGCCCATTTTCTTGCCATATCATCAGAATACAAAGCATCTCAAGTGGCAGAATTTTTCTTCAAGGAAGTTTTTCGCCTTCATGGGATACCCAGAACAATCAGAGACAGTAAGTTCCTTAGCCAATTTTGGCAAGAAGTTTTCAGTTTGGCAGGAACAAATCTAACTCCAAGTACAAGTTACCATCCCCAAACAGATGGACAAACAGAAATAGTTAACAAATGGTTAGAAGGATATCTAAGGTATTATGTAACAGGACAACAGTCAGCATGGATAAAATGGCTACACTTGGGTGAGTATTGTTACAATACCACCCACCATATGTCAATTGGAATGAGCCCTTTCAAGGCTTTATATGGTTATGATGCTCGTTCATTCGGACATCTGATCACTCGGGAGAGCAAGGTACAAAGCGCTCAAGATTTCGTACAGAAGAACATTGATCTCATGAAGGCTCTAAAGGAAAACTTGCAACAAGCTTAGAACCAACAAAAAATTTACGCTGATCTTCATCGCATAGAAAGATCGTTTGAAGTCAGGGATTTAGTCTTTCTACGGTTACAAGCATACAAACAAACATCAATCAAAAAAAATGGGTCTGAGAAGCTAAAGCCACATTTCTATGGTCCATACAGAATTGTAAGAAGGATTGGTGAAGTTGCCTATGAGTTAGAGCTACCCGAACATAGTAAGATCCACAGTGTTTTCCATGTATCTAGGCTCAAAAAGGTCCTTGGGCAACAA
Organism: Sequoia sempervirens; assembly: GCA_007258455.2. Taxonomy (NCBI): domain Eukaryota; kingdom Viridiplantae; phylum Streptophyta; class Pinopsida; order Cupressales; family Cupressaceae; genus Sequoia; species Sequoia sempervirens. The sequence goes on from VDFB02038530.1 coordinate 22,812, forward strand.
GTTCTTCCTTGCACCGAGTTACCTCCACTAGATGAGGAGGGGCAACTCACCCTTGAACCAGAATTGATCATAGATACCAAAGAAAGGAAGTTGAGAAATAGGGTCATCACCGAATTCCTAATTAAGTGGAGGGGACTTCCCGAGGATGATGCTACATGGGAAAGGAAAGAAACCATTGAGGCTTTCAGAAATAATCAAAGCAAGGAATGACAAAAACCCTGAAAAATCAAGGGGGAGACAACTACTGTATAAAATACTCTTTATATAAGTAATAAATCAACTTTCTTATTAAAGAAACATCAGATATTGCAGCAATACAGGGTCAAGTGAGGGAGGATACCAGTAACGATTGTTACAATCCTTCCCCAAGTGGCCAAGTAACTAAAATAATCAAGAAAGTAGTTGTAACAATTGTTGCAACCTTTCTCAATGATTAAAATCAGGTATACCCAAAGATTGGATATCTAGAAGATTTCTGAGGAAGTCTAGTTGTAACGATTGTTACAACCTTCCTCTAGGATCAAAAACTAGGTATACCCCAAGATTGGATACCTGCCAGGTATACCCCGAGAATGGAAACCTAGAAGATTTGAAGGAAGTCTAGTTGTAGCAATTGATGCAACCTTCCTCCAAAGCTAGGTATACTCCTAGTTTGGATACCTGAAAAATTCAAGAAAGTTGTAACGATTGTTGCAACCTTTCTCCCAAGATTAAAGTCAGGTATACCCCAAGATTGGATACCTAGAAGATTTATGGGGAAGTCTAGTTGTAACGATTGTTGCAACCTTCCTCCAAGATCAAAAACTACGTATACCTCAAGATTGGATACCTACTAGGTATACCCCGAGAATGGATACCTAGAAGATTTGAAGGAAGTTTAGTTGTAGCGATTGATACAACCTTCCTCCAAAGATAGGTATACTCCAAGCTTGGATACCTGAAAAATTCAAGAAAGTTTAAGTTGTAACGATGGTTACAACCCCTCTCAACCACGAGCACATTAAGGAAGATGATACCACATTTTGCTTGAGGGCAAGCAAATCCAAGAGGGGGAGACTTGTAATGTTCCCATTACAGATAAGTGTTAATCCCAGCTCCCTAGCATTAAACTTGAAAAATATTTCATTTAGTTCCATTCAAATTATTTATGTTAAGTAAATTATATAATAAATACTTATACAAATGTCTACAAATATACGTATTAATCTTAAGGCGTCGATTTACACTAATCTATAAATAATATTTGTTTGTAGCCTTAATCGATCACAGCCAAGCCGCATCCTGAAGGGTCGTGTCTATATGGAAGGACGCAACAAAGACCTACAGCCAGTGGAGGGAATAGAAATAGAGCAACGGATGAGGATGGGAGGTATCAAGGAGGACGATAGAGGAAATGCTGCCAGATCACTCAGAGGATAAACAATAAAGGCATCGCACAGGAGATACAAGGAAAGAGAAGATCAGGATAGCGACAACAATAAGAAGTAGACAGACTCACTTCCGCCTACAGACTCCACAAAAGGGACGTGGCAATCGGGTTATTTTCATAGGCCGATTATAGCAGGTCTTCTATCGGGATTCAATATCATAGAGAGGCGTCTTCATACCACTCCAGTATATATATTAATTACAACGAACTCTATATTCATTAAGGATATATATATATATATATATATATATATATATATATATATATATCTATTTATACGTCACATATCTTTGCTCAAGTATATACTGAAGAAAATCCTATGGCTATGTGCATACATTGTAATCAAACACGCCTATTCCTAAACATCGGTGGATACATTCATACAAAATTTGAATTACATATACGTATTTGCCTTATTTATCTTTGAAACAAATAATAATTAAAGAGGAGCGTGCATCCAGTTTGGCTTTATCCAGAGTTACTTCTTTACTTCTTTACTTCTTACTCAGAATTGTCTTTGATTAATTTGAGAGGCCATCACAGCTTGGCCTTTTAGGTCAAGCATACCTTTCATCCCATCCAATGTGCCTAACACATCAAGGCACACCCAAGGCATTGGCTTTTGGCATGGCCTATAGGTTATAAACTTCTTTTTAATTTTTTTTTTATAGTTTCTCTTTTTTTTTCACTTTATCAACTTTTAAACTATTTTTTTATTCTTAAATTTATATTTTTATGACTTTTTATTTTATACCTTTTTATATTTGACTTATTAAATTTTAAGCCAAATTGATGCCCCTTACACATCTGACATGCCAACAAACTATTTTGACCAATTTTGCTTATGAAAGGACCATGGTTGCTAGGAGACCAGTACTGGTACTGGTATAGGAGACTAGTACTAGTACTGGTACTGGTATAGGAAACTAGTACTAGTACTGGTACATCTGTTCTGAAAAATAGGAGACCTGGAGATGCCATTTTTTTTAATATAATTTATTAATTTGCCAACATTAAAACTGAAAATGTCATGGCCTTGAACTTTCTAAACAAGAGTATCAGTAAAGTTTAACATTAACTTTAAAGTTTAAAAACACAAATGTCAAAGAGTACTACATATTTGATATTACATATTGAAATTCAAAAATGTTGATAGCCTGATTGATTGATACGCATACAAAAATCAAAAATCAGAAATCAGAAATCTTTTGTCTACACTACTATGTCATCCATTTCTAAGTCCTCAACTATGATACTCTCCAAATAATCCTCACTCACAAGCTTAGGTTCCTCTGTTGGTAGTAAAACTGGGGATAAATCACTAAGGCCATCTGCTTCAACCACTTCATCCACCAAGGCTGCAACTTCTCCATCAAGTGAAATTTAGTCCCATTTTTCCAAAGGACCCTCCTTGTACCCAAGTTCTACACAAGGGAGAAGGCAAAGTGAGCTATGAATGTACACTAGATTGTCCGCTTACTTTGACCCTAATTTATTCCTCTTTAGTGAATGAATAAAATCATAAGTACTCCAATACCTCTCACAATATGAAGAGTTGACTACTTGTGAGAGCAATCTTATTGCAAATGATTACAATTCAAGGATTTCACCTCCATGGTTCCACCACCATTCTATAAGGTCTTTCTTTGCATGCATATCATATAAAGCTTCCACAAAAGAAAAATCACCATGCCCATGCGAAAACTTATTCCATTGAGTCCTCATAATTGAAGCATCCTCACCTCGGCCATAAATATTTTTTATTGCAGCCCTTCATTACCTCTCTATCCCATGTGAAGCCCTCTTATTGGTCACTTGTATATCATACCATTTAGGATTTAAGGCATAGGCAGCACAATAAAGGGATGTGTTAAGTTTGTTCCTTCTTCCATGTATCTTTTACGTCTGTTATTTTCTTAACTCTTTCACACATGAAATATTTTTCTTCATGAATTTCTCCCAAACATGGCTTGTCTAAATTTGCAAATTTGATCATCTCACATATGGGCTTAATAAAGTCCACAACAAATTTTAACATCAATCCAAAAATGGTCATCAAGGACTGTACCTCTCACCTCAGCTACAATATCTGATGTAGATTGTCTCCAAGCTACCCATGCATCACTAACTAGTATGGAACACTGTTGGCGTTTAAATTAGCACCTCTGGAGTGCTGATTGTAAACGTTCAGCTATTTCAAATGTTTTGCAACACTTCTTCGTTATTTAAAGAGGAGAAGTCCCTCTCTGCTGGGAGCAATGCGTGGGGAAGTGTTTAACTAGTTCTATCTTTTTATGCTTGTGTGAGGTTACAAGGGTGCACTAAACACAATGCGCCATTAGCTAAGCTTTGGTTTATGATCTCTTATTCGACTAACTAGCTTCTATCTATCCAATACCTTCAAGATGAACAGAGCATGCGGGTAAAGGAGCGGGAATGGAATGGTTGGATCACTTGAATTCGCCGTCTCCAGAGGATATGACCGAGGCTCTGAACTCTCGGGTATACACCGGGATAAGGTTGGTACAAGCAAACACTCTACACGGTAAACTAGATCTGAGATCTGCCAAGGAGGAGGGACTCCTATCCGAGGTATGAGCTTAAGAAATGGTTTACTAGAAACAACAGAATCACGATGCAGCCTGGCACTAAGGAGGGAGGACTCTATCGAAGTATAAGCAGGAGTCAACATTAGCTAACATCAGCAACAATGCTCATCCTCAGGGAGGGACTCCTGTCCAGGATGGGAACAACAGAGGCTATTGAGCAGGAATGTGGCTCAGATGGACTTGAGGTCAAGGTACGAGAGCCCGTGTTGGCTGTACAAACAGCTATCAGCGAACTACAAAAGTTGGGAAAGCAAAGGCACGAAATCATGCACAATTACAATCATCCAACGAACTCTCATCCAAGAGTGAACAAATATTCGCTTTCAAAGTGTTGGCAACAATGGCGCAGCAATTTTGCATAGCAAGTAAAGGTTAAACAAATAATGAGCCCAAAGATGTATTTATATAGAACTCAAAGGGAGTGGGCAACCCCAATCTGCAGGTTAACAACTGTAGTTCTTGCCAATCAATTGCTTAAGTTATTCTAAATAGGGGAACAAATGATTCACTTTGGAAAGCTGTGATTAGCGAAAGTAAACAAAGAGTCAACTGGAAACTACTTCAGTTGACTGAAAGTAAACAAAAGGTGAACTTTAATGAAAGTATCCCTCTCAAAATAGACATCCACATTTAGTGGAGATCTAAGATCCACAAATCATGGAAGGCAATTAGACATCCTTAATTAGTGGGATCTGACAATGCATGATTTAAGGAAAGTGGAGTTAAACTTGGAAAGAAGCATCAAGTTAACTCCAACTACATTTAATAGCATCTCGAGTTGACTTGGAAAGAAGCGTCAAGTCAACTCAAGTCTCATGAATGCCACTTGGAGTGTGTATGGCGTCCTTTTCTGGTGCATTTATAACTCGCCATTAATCAACAGTGTCTCAATCCATTGATTGACCTCATCAGTTTCTGGGGAGTTAATGCTCCGTAGGATGATGACGTGGCGTCGGAGCATGACCTCACCCGTTGTGAGCTGATTTTCGAAGTCAATGCATTGAGATGCTGCCTCTTCTAACTTGGTTGATAAAGCTGCTACCTTAGCCAGCTTACAACCCTCTGGATCGTCAAGAAAGGTGCTGCGGATGACATCCCTGAACTGGTTCTGTACAGTCACCAACTCGACGTATTCTCCTCCCTCACGTTGATATTCCATGCAAGGGAAAGATATTACCAACATTCTTGCGAAGTTGATAATAGTGGCAACCACCCTTCTGTAATCAATCATCTCTACTGAATGAGCGTCGTAGGCTTTTACCTTGTACGCCAATTGTTCTTTCCAAGCAAAAAGATGTTGCTTGTTTTCCTCAGAGTATACTGATTGATATGCTAATTGCAAATCTGCAATTGTACTTTCGTCTTCAAGCCTCTTTTCTGCAATCTTCTGTTCTGACTGTTGGATCTCCACACGAAGTTCATGTGCTCTATCCCGTAACTGGTATAGGTTAGCCAGTACGCATCTACCCTTGAGAACAAACTCTTCCACCTGATTCCTCAAGTGTTTGCCGAATGTTAACAATTGCCGATGATTTTGTTCGGCGGGGAGATCTAGTAGGCCTGCCGGTAGGGCTGAGACGTTGGGTGTGCCATGTATCAAGCTGGTGATGTAAGACCTCAGTTTCTGATTTTCAGCCTTTAAGGCTGCCTTTTCCTTACCATCCTTGGCCATCCTTTCTTGTGCGCTCACCGAAGCTATTCCGAGAAGGTCCGCCTCCACCTGTCGTGTAGTCTTCCCGAGGTTAAGTTGAGACAAAGTGTAGTCCTCTACTTGAACCTCGTGTATGCTTTTCTCTACTGGTGGAGCGGCAGTCTCTATGATGATCTCACATTATGCATTCCTTTCTATGTGAACTTGCTTCTTTAACTTCTTCGCCGACGTGTCTTGTGGGACGTGGTCGAATTCGGTAAAGTCAAGCTCATATGAGGGTTTTTCCCTCTTCCTTCCTAGGAAACCTTCGAGCCAGATAGAATCTCGGCGAACTTCACTAGGAGGGACGTGAGGCCCTTGAACGCTAGATGTGTGAGACTGTGCTGGAGTAATGTCTCTCGGTGGCGGATCCAAGTCGATGAGGACCTGTGTTCGCTGTGATACTGGTGATGCTGGCGGCTCTGTTTCCATAACAGGCACCGTTTCTGCTGCTGCTTCTACTGTTGTTGCTTCCGCCATTGGCTCAGCCACTGGTTCTTCAACAACTACTGCTGCTGGTTCCTCTGTGATAACTTCGGCTGAATCAGGGGTGGCAGTCTCTACTCTTTGTTCTGGGGCAGCAATACCCGTGATTATTTCAAGACTATGTGTGGCTTTCTCCACTGGTGTCCTCTGTGTTCTAGGTTTGGACATCCTCATCCCTTGGGGAGGATTGCACCATTGCTTTTGTCTAGGTTTCCTTCTTGAAGTGGAAGGTGGCGTAGACTGAACCTGTGGCGGCTCTGTTCTGTGAGGTATCACCTTCCTTGATTTCTGCCTTCGAGATAGGTTAGCTATTTCCTCTGGATTCTTTCTTCTAGATGTATCCTCTTTGGCGCCACCAATCCACTCTAGGCGGTTGAGTCAAGCGGAGGTATCTCACCGAAGAATGTGGGGAGAATGACTTCCCCTTCATCATCTGACAGGCCCTCAATGTCTGCTGACATGAAATCAACAATCTGTGGGAGTCTGAATCTGCTGTAATTCCTTCTTCGCACTTCATACTCGTCTTTACAATTCACCCAATAATCTTCCATAGAAGACTTATGTGACGAGTGTTGCTCAAGGTGTGCTGCATAGAGTCCTCTTGGATCATAAGATCTTCTATCAATGAGATATTTGAGGTTAAACCTCCTTGTTTCTTGACCCATCATCTTTGCATCTGCCGCGGATTCACATCTATATAGTCCCATTTCAACGGGAAAGTTAACAGCTGTCTTCCTCT
>VDFB02038533.1:0-37455 GCA_007258455.2 Sequoia sempervirens
GAGAGGCCATGGGAGGATAAAGTATGGACTTGCTGTTCTTGGTTTTGCTTAAAGGACACAATGAGGGAATGATTCAGTCTTTGTGGTGATTGATAGGTTTTCGAAGATGGCACATTTCATTCCATGTCAGAAGACCCATGATGTAGTCCACATTGCTGGCTTGTTCTTCAAAGAGGTGGTGAGGCTACATGGTCTGCCAAAGAGTATTGTTTCAGATCGTGACACCAAATTTGTGGGGTACTTTTGGAGGACCTTGTGGAAGAAGCTGGAGACAGAGCTGAAGTTCAATTCTGCACACCATCCACAAATAGATGGGTAGATAGAGGTTGTTAACAGGAATCTGGGTAACCTACTGAGATGTTTGGTAGGAGATAAACCCAAGGGATGGGATTTGATCTTACCCCAGGAAGAATTTTCTCACAACAATTATGTCAAAAAAAGCACTGGTAGATCACCATTCCAGATTGTGTATGGAGGTAGCCCCATAACAGCTCCAGAATTGAGGAAGATGGACCAAGAGAAGAAAATAAGTGTTGAAGCCGAAGATTTTGTAGAACACATCAATGATATACATGAGAAGGTAAGAGAACATATTAACAAGATGAATATGCAGTATAGGGCTAAGGAAGATCAGAAGAGGAGGTATACGGAGTTTCAGATTGGTGATGAAGTGATGGTCCACTTGAGGAAAGAAAGGTTTCCAATGGGAACATATAAAAAATTGAAGATGAAGAAGTTCGGTCCCTGTAAAATTTTGAAGAGGCATGATTTAGGGAATGCATATGAGGTAGAGTTGCCAGATGGATTCAACATTTCCCCTGTGTTCAACATTTCAAATTTGATAGAGTATCATGGAAGGTAGCACGGAGGAAGTACCAATGATGGAATAGTGTGGGATTCGGCACCTACTTGAAAGGAGGAGATTGAAGAAATCTGGATAGTCGTGTGGGAAGGAGTACCAGGAGCAGGCTATATGAAGAATATCTGGTGAAATGGAAAGGAAGGCACATTGAAGATTCATCCTAGTTGCCTAAGGTAGAGGTTGATCGTTTGGGTTTTCCTCCACCATCTGAGACATGACGGGGTCACTTTTCAAATTACCCTTGGTGTCTGATGAGGAGCATCCAGTGGTGTAAGGGCAATCTTGCATCACCCAAAAATAGTTAAATTTCAAGTTTCTCCGTTTGTAGATATTTTTACATTTTGGATACCCTTTTCATCATAATAAAATTCTCAGTTTATGGTTTTTATTTTCTGTTCCTGGGTTGAAAGATATTGCAGTTTTAGTTTCCCAGATTTGCACCTAAAAATCTTACGAGTTAGATTTGAGGCACTTAGAGTTCCCAAAATGGCCCCGAAACTTGCCAAAATCGGCATAGAAAATTTTGAGCGCGTTATTGACTTCGAGACATTTCCAACAGTTCAAACGGTTCGCGAATCGGAGTCCCGGATCAAAAGTTATGGCCCCGGGAAATTGGCGCACTTTTTAGAAGATACAATTGCAAATGCTCTTTTGAAATTTGAACTTCATGTTGTAAATTTTTGGCGCCAAACCGCTTAAACTCAAATTTGAATGTTGTTTTGGCTCCAAACTAATGAGGAGCTCTATTTATGGGCGGGTTTCTAATTTTTGGGTAACTTTTGGGGACAAGCTTGCATATTGCGAAAGGGTTATTCTATAGCTTTATGTAACTTGCATGTTTTATAGAACTTGGGGATTTGAGATCCTTTGCATGTAAGAAGCTCCATTTTCTGAATAATAAAATTAATTTTGTTTGTGGGTTATTTTCTAAGTCTCGGGTTGCGCCCTCATCATTGACCTTTGATCATATTGATGTTGTTTGCTATATCGCCGATCGCCTAGATGTTACACTGACACCACCATGTCTTGGCGAGACCCTTTCTAATAGCATCTTTCGGCATAACTTCGTGGCTTCGCCAGGACTTCTCCGTGAGATCCCAACTCTTTCCGAAACCTTTGCTCTAAGAGTCTCCATTGGTTCGGAAATTTTCCCTAACCGCGGATGTCCATCAGGTCCGGATTTCTCCGAAATCCGCCGTCTCCCAGATTTCCCGATAATCTTCTTTGGCCTGTTCCTCGTGGAAATCCATCCCTCGCGGATTTTCCCAAAATTTGGTAAAAACATAAAGGGGCATGAAGTAATTGGATTCATTTATAATTTGTGATGCATTTGATGATTATTTCGTGACGTATTTGGATCTCCCATGTGAATTTATTGATGAAAATGATCAAGTCTAATGATTAAGTAGGTGTTTCCTGACTATTCCATTGGAATCTGATCAGTTTGGAATTTCCTTAAATTCCTCTCTGGCTCAGATTCCACGGATGTTCTTAAAACTCAAAATTTGTTGTGGTCATTTTATATGGACTTTAATAACACCTTAACTATATGAGATGCATTCTAACGGTGTTTTTGATAGATTGACTTTGCTTTCCTGTGGTCTAATATGATTTCCATGTTGAGTGCAGGCTGAATCAAGCAGGACAACAGCTGGCTCCTCATTGTCTGATGCAGAGAGGATCAAGCTGGACATTAAGAGCAAGGTCCCTGAAAGTAAGATCACTTTTGTCTAGTTAGAAGTCACTGATACAAATGTTGGCCTTTGGGACTATGAGGAATTTAAAGAAAGGATGACTGCCAAGGATCCTCCTTTGGTGACTAGAAGGATGATGGAATCGGGCTTGTCCCATGTAGCCGGTTTCCCTTCTATAGTGCAATGCTATGAGCTGGTCCTTGAGTGCGCCAGGCACTATGATCAGGATACATAGAGAATTATTGGGCCTCAAGGGAGAGTTGTTGCAAATATCAACCCGGTCTCCATTTCCCAAACATTTGATATGCCAAATAGATCTCATGTGGTGGGATTCACCATTGAGGCAGCTCAGGACTTCTACGATGACCAGACCATCAAGTCACAACAATTCATCAATTCTTGGCTGGAGAAGCCGAAGTCTCACTACTCCAAACTTCCCAAGTAGCTATACAGAGCAAAATTCAAGAATGAATACTATGATGCCATCACCTTTCTTAGCAGGGTGGTTGGATTGAGGAGTGCTGGTACATTTGAAAATTGGATGTGCCATGCGATTGTAAGGATGGAGTAAGAGAAGATTGACTACCATTGGGCAGGGGTCATTAGCCAAGTAATTCATAGGTAGTTGTCCAATGTGTTGCAGACAAAGACCTTCACCATGACCTCGTATTTGGTCTATGCACTTGCTAGGTTCCATCCTTACAGAGGATTGGATACAAAGGGAATTTTTGGAAAGGACATCATTTATGAAGTTTTCCCTCAGTTGTATTTAGGAAGCCCAAACTATAGGAGGGAAAATGATGCATTCACCATGCATATCACCAAAATGCTTCAGGAGGCAGAGCATGTCAAGATTTCAAATCTGGCTAAGGAGCTCATCAGGAAATATGGAGCATGGTTTATTCAATTCCCAACCTTCTCTTACATCCGGATGGATGGCTGCCAAAGGGCCCCATACAGGCTTCCAAGGTACCCCACTGATCACCATTATTTTGTTGGAAGTTACTAGGAAGATTTGCAATTTCGATGCCATTTTCAAGAAGGACAAGCACAAGACAAGATTTGATGGGGATTTCCCACTAAGGATTGGCACTGGAGAGGTTTGTCCTTCCATTGGTTCCGCCCAGGCTTCAGAATAAGAATTGAGTGCTCTTGGCTTGTCTTTCCACTCCAAGAGATCTAGATTTGACATCACAGGGGAGGCTCAAAAGAAGGCCAGTAGAGAGTACAACCATAAGGTTAATTTGGAAGACTACTAGGCCAATTGTGGTGATGAATTTGAGGTTAGAAAGAAGAAATTCTCTCGGCTTCCAATTGATGCAGTTCGGTTATATAATGTAAGGGCAGTGCCTGACCAATTGGAAGATGATGAAAACTTGATCCAAGATCATGCCTATGAAGCCATAAAGGATAGGCTAATTGGTGATGTGGATTGGTTGGAAGAGGAGAAGACAAAACTAAAACAATTGATGGATCTGGTCCTCAAATTTACTAGGATATGGCTCAAGCATACGATATGGGAATTGGAAAACAAGGGAGTAAAATGCACCTATGCCCTGATGGGAGACTTAGATTCCCATTCTACTTCTGAAGAATCCACTGAATAGGATTTGAAGGGCAAGGGAAAGTTGGATTTCCCTATCAAATTTAAATCTAAAGGTGTCCTAGAGGAAGAGGCCCAAGAAACAGTGAAACAGAGGAAGCCAAAAGCTAAGAAAAGAACTAGGACTAAGAAACCTGAGCAGAAAGAGATTGAAAAACAGAGTCCTGAGGCTGATGCTCTTGTGCCTAAGAGGAAAAGAATTGTCAAATTATTAGAGAAGGCTAGGTCCAAGGTTGGGGAAGAAGTTGCCCCACCGGTAATAAATGTTGAAAGCTCGGAGGAGAAGTCTAAAGTGTATGCAAGGAAGTCTAGGACTCCTTCTCCCAGGGACAGTGTGCCTAAGGCTGATCGACCTCCAGTGGCTTCTCATGAGGAGCAGCATGATGACATCCCTTCCACTCATGAAATCCAAAATGAACCAAGTGAGACAAAAGAGGTTGATGAAGATCTAGATACTGGAGGTGAGGAATTTCATGAAGGGAAACTTCACAGTGCAGAGGCAGAAATTGAAAAGATAATATAGTCCCCTATGGTTACACATGCAGGCTCTCCAGTCAAAACTGAAGCAGTTGAATCTCCTCCAAGGGAGGTAGAGGTAGTAAAGGATCCATCACCTGCACATGAAGAGGAGCATGCTAAGGGGAAGGAAAGTGAAGCAGATGAGACTCCTGGTGAGCAGAATTTGAATGAGGAAATAGCAGGAGATCGACAAGAGAAAATGGGGCAGAGCAGAGTACAATTGGAGCCCACTATCCCTAATTGGCTGGAGAAAGAAATAAAGAGAAAGCAGGTGGTAGTGGAGGATAGTCCATCGAACTGGGATGCACTACTAGCCAGGATTGGAAAAGATAAAGGTAAGAAGAAGGCTAGGGTGATCTCACGGGTCGAGAGGGATGAGGCACATAACAAGGTTGTTCATATTTCTACCCCTGTTCCAGATAAAAACAGAGATGACGTGGCTAGAAATGATTATAATATACAGACTTTTAATCTTGGGCCTACATCAGTTGAGCAGGATATTGAGGACTATGGGGTCTCCAGTGCAGTTATTGTGGATCGGTTGAGGAAGGAAATGAAGACCAAGCAGGAACTCAAGAGAGAAAATGAAAATATCAGGAAGTGCTTGGAGGAATTAATAAAGCCTTTGCAGTCCATTAATCCTTCTTCCTCTACTACGAATCCTCTACCTCAAGAGACCATCACCGAGCTAGAAAAGATGAAAGCCTCCACTGTTGCCACTGTGAATTGGTTGAAAGGAGTGCAAGTAAAATGTGATGAAGCTATTAAAGAAATCCTGTCGACTGGGAAGGATGCTGCAAGGACCACTGAATGGTTGAGGTAGGTAATGGCACAAGATAAAGAGGACACTAACCTCCTATTACAGAAAACCAAGACTATTATGGAGTACACCCAGGGCAAGTTGGTGAGTGACGGGATTCTTCCTTCTTCTAGAGCTGCCGAACCTTGGGAATGGTTTGAGGTATTGCAAATCAGGCAAAAAGTATTGAAGAGAATTTACAAACAGAGAGGACAAATTGATGACACCCTAGCTGGGGTCTACAATGGCTGCATTTCTTTTTTCGAAATAATGACAGGAAGAAGGAAGATCGCACCCAAGTACTTGAGCCTAGAATAGTTGAGAGAATGGTGGCATGATGTGTATGCACCACTTGATGATGGTTATGTTTCGGGGCACCAACTGGATGATGTGGCCACTGACCTCACAGTTATTGATAAGCATGTGACATACAAGGTAGATTGGGATAGGTCGGTCAAAGACTTAAGGGACGAGATTGCGTCCATTGAGAGGTGACTTAGGGTTCTGCCAGTACCACCTGTGGCCAACTTAGATGCAACATTCTTGAGACTACATGAAGAGTCAGATCGACGCGAGGTTGATAGGGAAGAGAGCTAATGATAGGCTGCGGTGAGATTTTTGCTTCCCCATTATCTTCCTACGCGTCGTCCGGGTTGTAGTGCGGATCTCGAGATGACCTCGATGGGATGTGCATTTAATGCCTGTTTGAACCATTTCAAAGACTCTCTGGATCGGGTGGTTGTGCCGAGTTATTGCTGCAAAACCCTTGCCTGGCTGACGATTTCCTGGGGATTTCTATATATTGGGCATGTGGCCTCATTTTTAAAGGGTTAGAAGGTTAGATAGTTGGAAATAGTTAGAGAACTAGAACTTGTAATCAGAATATAGAAGTAGAGTAAGTTAGCAGGTAGTTTCCCTCAAGCAAATATTGTAACAGAAGCTGGAATTGTTGCTACAGTGGATATTTCGAATGCAACTAATGACATTGTGATTTGGTGCCATATTTGTTTTCTCTTGTCTTGCATGGTTCTTGCTATCTCATCTTTAAAATTGCTTTGAGTTGGTTAAGGTTCAAATTAGATTTTATTTAATAATGCTTATGGTTTGGTACTTGAATGTTGTAGCAATCCCTCAGTCCATACTTTTCGCAACCAACTGATTGTTAGTTGCTTTGCAAAGTTAGCTTGGACTGTTATATTCATTGTGCTTAAGTTCAATTGTGAGGGTTTATCCATTTCAGCTGCAATCAGGTTGTTTGAATGAATGCTCATGATTTGAAAATCTTAACACCTTAGAAGATTGCACTATTTCTATAGGATTGCAGATTTATTTGGGTCGAGTAGAGATCAATTTTGAGGGATTGGTCCATTTCGTTGTTTATCATTGGCATTATTAATCTTAGGAGTAGTATTAGATTTATAAATCTCTTTGAAACCCTCATTCTTTTGCTATTTCTTTGATTCTCAGTCTAGATCTAGGAACGAAGTATCATCAAATTGTTAAAATCTAATAAAATTGATTCAGTAATTGCTCGTAGTAAGGTCCCATTGTGATTACCAGCATTTTCGCATTTCGTTATTGAGTTGTTTATGCACTGTCAAGACCTAACATTAGAGACCTTGGGGTTATCTCTTGATGCTTGCCGATAGAGGTTTACCTTTCAAGAGAGATAGGATATCATATTATGTCTGGCTGTTATTGTGCAGAAAACATGATCAACAGGTTGAAGCAATGAAAGAAGAGTTAAAACAAATTGGAAAGAATGATACATGGATTCTTGTTCCTAGACCTAAGGATAAGAATGTCATTGGAACTAAATAGGTTTTTAGAAACAAACTGAATGAGCAAGGTGAGGTGGTTAGAAACAAAGCAATACTGGTATCTAAAGGATATTCACAGATGGAAGGAATTGATTTTGAAGAGAATTTTTCCCCTGTTGCTAGAATTGAAGCTGTAAGATTATTTCTTGCCTATGTTGCTCACAAGAACTACAAAGTTTATCAGATGGATGTTAAATCAGCTTTTCTAAATGGTGAATTGGAAGAAGTGTATGTTGAGAAACCTAATGGATTCCAGTTGACTGATAAGGAAGATATGGTGTGTCGATTGAAGAAAGCATTGTATGGACTCAAGCAAGCCCCTAGAGCATGGTATGCCAAATTGGACAAGTATTTGCTGAAGATTGGTTTTAACAAAGGTATTGTTGATAGTAATTTGTATTTCAAGATTGATCATAATAAAGATTTGATTGTTGAAGTCTTTGTTGATGATATCATTTTTAGAGGAGATGATGGTTTGTGCATGAAGTTTGCTAATGAGATGCATAAAGGATTTGAGATGTCTATGATTGGTGAGATGAAATTCTTTTTGGGATTGCAAAATACTCCATTAGATAAAGGGATTTTTATATCTCAGTCCAAGTATGTGAAGGAATTGTTGAAGAAGCTCAGTATGGAAGATTCAAAGCCAGGCGGTACACCCATGGTGACCGGATGCAAGTTGACAACAGAAGATGATTCTCTGAAAGAAAATTAGACAAGATACAAATCAGTGATTGGTGGATTGTTGTACTTAACTCAAACTAGGCCTAATATCATGAATGTTGTATTTATTGTTGCAAGATTTCAAGCTAATCCGAAGGAATCTCCTGTGACTGTTGTGAAGAGAATTTTCAATTACTTGAAGGGAACTATTGATCTTGGCCTATGGTATACTAAAGATGATGATCTTACTTTGAGTGCCTTTACTAATGCTGATTGGGCAGGAGATGTGAATGATAGAAAAATTACTAGTGGTGGAGCATTTCTCTTGGGTAAGAAGTTAATTTCATGGTTAGGCAAGAAGTAGAATGTCATTTCCTTGTCTACTGCAGAAGCCAAATACATTGTTGTTGCTAACAACTGTACTCAAGTCTTGTGGATGAAACATATGCTTAAGGATATTAGAGTTGTCTATGATTAACCTATTGCTATATTATGTGATAATTCAAGTGCTATTAACATTTCCAAGAATTCGGTGTTGCATTAAAAAAAAGCATATATCTATCAAGTTTCACTTTTTGAGGGAGAAAGTAAGTGAAAAAGAAGTAAGATTGGAGTATGTGCCTACTAAGGAGAAGATTGTAGATATCTTTACCAAGAAATTTCCTAAGGATACTTTTGAGTATCTTAGAGAGAATTTAGGGGTGATTACCCCTCCTAATCAGAACTAAGATGCAAAGCAATGCATTGCATTAGTCTGTGCATTTCATAGTCATATCTTGTTTCAGATTGATGTTGTGGTGGTTGCTACTCAGGGGGAGTAGTCAGATGGTTCAAAAATTTAGATATGTGGTTAAAAGCTTAGAGATATTTGACATTGATGTCAAAGGGGGAGAAGATTCATGTGAAAAACCGATGACTATTTGAGGAGAAGAGCCTTGAAGGGAAAATATTATGTGAAAGTGTTGAGGAGAAAATGAGTCAAATCCTAAGGGGGAGTAAGTGTCAAGAGTTAGTTGTGTTGATGGTGTTTTTCACATCATGTGTTTCCATCAATTCCAAAGGGGGAGATTGTTGGATGTTGCAGTTCTATTGTTGATATGTGGTTTTCATTGATGTCAACACTATTAGCATTAATTCATTTGAAGTTGTGTATGTCGAGGATATTGAGAAAATTGTAAAGGAATGAGTTATAGGTTGTCAATGGTAAAGTGAAGTTCAGTATGTCAGTGAGTTCTATACATTGATGATCAGTGGTTGTGGACTAAAGGGTTTTTTACTAAGTGTATCTAGTTTATCCATGTCAAGTTTCAGAGATCCACATGAAGATTTGATCGAGTTATGAAGATTCTCATTCTGACAGTTTTTTCTGTTGCTTCAGTCAGTGTTCCTGATTGAAGATGATGTTATTTTAGTTAGTTAAGTTGTTGTGGATGCCTCTCTTTTGATTCTTAATGCTTGTGGATGTTTCTAGATCATGATCTATCTTTGTTGCATGTCCGCATTGATCGTTGTGCTCGTGGTTGGCAATTTTCTCTTGCATGTTCATTTTTTTCTTGTTCTTGGCTGACATGGTGTTTGTAGCGTGTTGTGGATCTTTGAGGAGAAATTAATTGAAGTATCTTCATGTTGGAGATGTTGTTTTAGGTACTCACTATGGTGTGGCTGACCTTGGTTGATTCGCATTAATAATCTTTAATGTTTTTGGGCCAATAGTTATATTCATTTTATTATTTCTTTGTGGTCGACTTGTAGCGATGTAATTTCTTGTTGTGGATATATAAGAGCGATTTTTTATTCAAATTGGAGAGAGCAGGAATGTGTGGTTGTGTATGAGATGTGAAAATGATGTCCTAATCATTTGAAGGAAGAGAAAAGTGTGAAGAAGTGTGTAGAAGGGTAAAGAATTGTTTATGTGCTTAACTAGAACTATAACTAGGCATTAGCAGATGTTATTTTCTCAGTTCAAAATCTGGATGGTTCTAATCTAAATCTCTTTGTAAGATAGTGTGTCTTCCTTTGAAATTGAGTAGTGAGCTATAGGAAGTGTGTCTGAATGCATGTGAATTCCCCATATATCATTTTCATTATACTTTTAACAAGGTATAATCTTGTGGATTGACCTCCATCATCGTTTTTCCCCTAACAAGGTTTCCACGTAATTTTTGTTGTTGTTATGAGTGTTTCTAATGTGTTGTTGATTCATGCTTTCATTGATATTGGTAAGATTTGTGAATAAGGTTAATAAGTTGAATAATTTTTGAATTTATGTGACAACTGATTCACCCCCCCTCTCAGTTGTCTGCCCTTGTGTTGCCAACAATTAGATAATCGTGCTATCCATGGACACAAAGAATAATTCAGATCTTGTATAATCTAATGAAAGAATTATTTTACATAACTAATAAATACTTATGCAATGGATCTTTTTGCTGCATTTGAACAAAGACAAGATGATAACCTATAGAAAGAGTGAACATTTTTCTCATGTAAAAGGGTTTTTAGAGAGCATCGGTCTATAGTATTGAAGATATGCAAGCTTTAGAAGGGTTGTATACAACAAGAGGAATGAATAATGGCTTTGTCAACCAGTTTTTTCTATATAATGCTTCCAAGACCAAAATAAACTTGTAAGTATGAAGAAGAATAGTGGAGATAAGTTAGAAACCTTGGTCTACATTTAGCACGAAGTCCAAATCCTTGCAAGTAGGAAATAAAATACCCAGAATACACAATGGTTTTAAGGTGGGGCTTCCAAAATGGAAACCTAGAATAGAAGAAATATTCTCTCCTTTTCTTTCAAAAACAAACAATGATTAAGGCCCCAAAACCACAATGGAGGTCATGGGTTTTCAAAACCATTTCTTGTATTTTCATTGTAAAGGAAAATACACAGCCATGGCTCTAGTATATAGTGAAATTTCATTTTGCAAAAAATAAGAGAACCCAAATTTTGTGTTTAGTATCAAAAACTTTGCAAAGAATGAAAGGGTTTGTGAATAGTTCTATGGCTGAACCAAGGAGAGGGATTTTCATTTTGTTTTCCATGAAATGAGAATCTATAGCCAAGGGTTTTGAACCCATTTTCTAAAAATTTAAATAGAGGAGCCACCAAAATACAAAAATACAAGTTGTATCCATGAAAGTTCAGAAGGACCTCAAAAGTGAAAAGCAACAAGCTTGGAATGCAGAGAGTATCGAACCATGAAGTTTTCTTTCCCAGAATGCACAAGAAATACAAACACTTTCACTATTCTTGCAGTTATTGAGCTCAAATCAAGCATCTCATCAACAAAAAATAAAGAATAATGCAAAGTTCAAATGGTGGAAAGCTTACCTCATTTTTTATGTTGAGAAAATGTATTCAAGTCCACAAGAGAGATTCCAGAGAATCCCATCAAAATCATTCATGGAAGCCTCAAGAAACAGAGGGATTTGTCAAGGTTTTGAAAGAATAAAAAATGCATTAGAAATATAGAGATGGCCATGACAGAAAGGCCAAGAGATGTTTCCAAAATGGACATTAAAGACATTATTGTTGAGCCTGTGTAACAAAGAAAGCTTACTCATGCATCCTCCTGCAAAGATCTCCATGAAAGTCTCCTAGAAATAGCAAGAAGATGGAAGGGCTTGAGCTCAAAACCCTATCTTGATGGTTGTACCCAGAGTATAGTTCTTCAAAAAATCCAAATGCAAAATGAAAGCTAAAAGTTAGGGGTCGAGAGTTTTGTGTTAGGGTTTCCCATTTGCGCTAAGTCAGCTTTGAGCTTTTCCACATTGTTTTAAGTTAATGAAAAATATTAATGCCATGTTGATGTTAGGGTTTTCCCACATTTTGTATACCTAGTCCTTTTAATGCCTTAGTTTATTTTCCTAATTTTTTAGAAAATCTTATGTCTTGTGCCTTAGTTCCTTGTGATTTTTGTAAGAATCAAATGCCTAATATATTAGAATATTGTATACTTGGAAAAAATTTATCAAAACCATATTCCTTGTAAAATTTTGCAAAAATCAAGGTCGGCCTCTTCTTTCCTTTTGTAAAATTAAAACTGCAAGTGTTGTAAGGAATTATTAAGAGAATTCTTTTTATAAATTTCTTTAATAAGTGTCAATGAAATGTAGTAAAATAAAGCAAGGTTGAGTAGAAACTATCTATTTCTGCTTGAGTCCCAATTGAGCAAGATGGAAAAACAAGTGAACTGAAGTTTCTATTTCCATTTTCAGTCAATTCTAGCTTGATTTTTTAAGTCCTTTTGGGTCGATGTGTTTAGGAGGGAAAGTTTCCATCTTTTCTCACTCAGTTCTGAGCCATATTGAGACCTATTTTGGAGGTTTTTTCCCTTTGCTCAAAAATGGCATTTGAGTTACTATTGCGGAGAGCAGTTCACTCTTATTTTTCCCTTCTCACTCTTTGAGACATATTGGAGGCATATATTGGAGAAAAACTTAGTTTTTTCTCAGTTCATATTTGCTTATTTCTCTCTTGATCACTTGTAGAGAGCTTTGTAAGCTTCATTTTGTACTCAAATTTTCATCTTTTCATACTCCTTTCATATCAATAAAAGCAACAAAGCATTCCTATCTCATAATTTTTCTCTCATTTTGCAATATTGATTTGATGTTGTCATTGTGATT
Organism: Sequoia sempervirens; assembly: GCA_007258455.2. Classification (NCBI taxonomy): domain Eukaryota; kingdom Viridiplantae; phylum Streptophyta; class Pinopsida; order Cupressales; family Cupressaceae; genus Sequoia; species Sequoia sempervirens. Next base: position 12,593 of record VDFB02038533.1, read on the forward strand.
CTAAGTTTTGAGTCCTTTTTATGTCTCATTATTGGAAGGGTGGGTGCAAAAATTTTATATGATACGGGTTGTATGTTGTTTTTGATTTTGAACCTTCATACAAGTCACTTTTGTGATGTATGTTTCTTATGAGATTGTGAGAGTTAATGCTTTGAGAGTTGATTATGAGTTGAGTTAATGAATATTTTTATACGTTATGCTGCATCACCCTTTAGGTTTTAGGATTCTCATTTCAGTTATCCTTCTATCCCTTTTCTCAGAAAATTCTTTAGTTTAGGTGATCTACTAGGGGAACCAACCCTCTCTAGAGATTCATTCTCACCGTAAGTCACCCACAACTTGAGAATGTTTCCATGCTTCAATAGGAAAGTTAAGTCTAACTTAACTAGGGTGCAATCCTGATTGATTTTTTTTTTTGGCACACCCGATGGGACTGATTGGACTCTTTTAGTCCAATTTTTGATCATTTATTGCTGATATTCGATGTGTATATCAGTAATATCTGTATTTGGAGGAAAAAATCTACACACATCTGGCGACTCTAAGCTCAAATTATTGGTTTTAGTATGATCAAGTGCTGGTTTATTTTAAAAATATATGATTTTGATTGTTTCCTAGCTTTTGAATGAATGAAAATGCCTATGTTTCATGGAAATATGTCCTATCATCCATCATACCATGAAAATTCTTCTTATCCACCTCATTATCAGTCATATCAGGGCAATCATGCTGCTGGTTTTAATTCCATGGCATTTTAAGAAAACTAGCATGCTCAATACAATTACCACCCTGTACCCACCCCTGCTCAACCTCCATATCAACTTTCATGTGCTCAAAACCAGCTCCAAGAGAGTGAAATTGCAATTATAAAGGGTATGTTGCTTGACTTCACAAAGCTGATAGGTGAGATCAAGAGGATACAAGAGTATAATCAATAACAGGAAGAGATGGCTTATCAAGCATATCTCTATGAGCAAGAGTTGGAGACACAAAGGATACAATTTGAGGAGAACCTCGAAAGGAGATAGCTACAAAAGAAGAGCTTATGAAGCTAGTGTTTTCTCAAACAAAAAGGCATGAATTCCAAGAAGCTCTTGTACTTCCAGATCAACATGTTCAAGAAGAGGTTCCTAAGTATAAGTTTCTAAGTTTTAGACAAAATGAGCCTCTTAATATTCCTAAAGTTAGGATTCCAAGTTTTAGGCAGGATAGAGTCCTTAATCCCTCAACCCAGCCTCTTAAGCTTGAAATTCCATATTTTAGAAGCCTTCATCCTTTGTAAAATGAGGAAAATAATCAGGTTCAGCCTAGTATAGTTGCAAAGAAGCCTCTTGAGCAACATTTTTCCTTTCAAGAAATCCAAGAAGTACCCCATGTTTCCCCACCTGATGAATCCAAGGACAAACCCATTGACCAGGATACCCTACTCCTCATGGAGAAGCTTAGAAATGTAAATCCATTGCGTTTGGCTTTGGAGGTTTACTGTTTAGAGTAGTAGAAGATTGAGCAAGAAAAGACTTCTCTAGATGAATCTTTCAATGTTTTAACTAATGAGATTCCTTGTTTGTTGAAGAGGATGAAAATGTTTCAGTGTTTATCTCAGAAGATCAATCGATGTAGCAAGATATAAGGAAAGAGGTTGTTGCTGATTGTACCATCTCCTTAGTCGAATATAAGAATGATTCATGTGTAGAGAACCAAGCAGACATTATGGAACATGATGTGTTGCCAATTCATAAAAATGATGATGAAGATCAATGTGAACAATAGAATATTGACACCTACTTTGAGGTATCCAGCTGGTACAGTGATGAGGAAGATCTAGAAAATCAAGAACAACTAGTTGTAGAGATGGAGGAAAATGTTGAGGTGCATGTTTTAACTGATTTCTTTGAAGAGTTGTCTTTATTTGTTACTATTGATGAAGAGAATATATGTAAGCTAACAAAATTGAAAATTTGTGATCAACAAGAGTATGTAAATGAAATTAACAGAGAGTTGATATGTAAAAAAATGAGTGACGACAACGTTGTTGTGGAGGTTCAAGAATGTGGTATGCATGATAGCATGCCTAAAATGGAGCATAATCAGGAGATTGAAGGCATGGTTTAGATAGAGAAAAAAAGGGGTGATGGTTGAAGATTCAATTGAGAAAGGAGAGGCTAACATAGATACATTGGAGGTAGCTTCCCTTGAAGAATAGTTAAGTAAGCTGATTAATGAGAATCGGTCTTTCTAAGACACTTCAATTCTTGATTGTCAAGATCCTAGTTGTTTAGCTTGTAGAGAGCTCACCACTCTGCTGAATTCTTCTGATGATCACGTGAATGATGATGACTGCAAGGAAGTTATGCAACTAAAACCTTTGGAAGATCAAGAAACTTCTCATGAAGCTGATTTGCATGATCTTAGCTGGTTAGAGGAGCTTCCTTTCTATGGTACAGAGGATCTTGAGGCTAATGTTTTAGTTAAAGGTTTGTTGTGAGAGGCTATCCCATTGTTTGAACATTTTCCTTCCTTCATCGAAGAATAAAATCTTGATTCAGAGTGTACATCCTTGAGTAATAATGGGGATTTTGAGCTTGGACAAGCTATTCCTAAGAGCCTTTCAATAGCTAATAGCTTTGATGAGTCATTAGCTCCCCTAATGGAAGAGGATGGTCCATTTACCATCGAGGATGGATCAGCATGGAAAACTACCATGCAAGGTGAAGGTGATTTTGTTATTTCTAATCACTCGAGTTGTTTTCTCTCTAGTCCAAAGCTTTCGAGGGGATGTCCCATTAGGCATCTAGCTTGGTTGGAAGCCAATAAGAAAGAGCAGCCCCATGGAAACACTGATCTAGAGCATCAAGGTAGGTATCAAGTTGAGCAGGACTAGTCCACTTGTCCACTTGATTACCATTGGTTCCCTAATCAAGATAGATGCGTAAGTGACTACATTTTCCTTCTCAGAAAAATGTTTTGACAATTTGTTGAATATTTTATCTTTCTCCATCTCTTTTGGTTGACTCACAAGAAAATGTAGTATTGTAGGTTGCAAAGAAGGGGCAACTAATTTCTTGAACCAGTTAATGGTTTTTTTAGGTTGTCCTTTCCTTAGTTAGTAGGTTAGGTTAATATTTTATACTAAAAAGTGCTCAAGGAACATTTCTTTCAGTTTTATTTTATTTTCCCTAAGTGCTCATTGCACATGATTGTTGGCCACCAGGGCCTTGGTAGTTTCTTTCAAAAAAAATTTTGCTACTATTGGAAAAATTTGCAGTTGAGTTACAATGGTTTTCTGAGTTTCAGAAGGGCAGAATTTAAATCCATTCCCAATGATTTTTTTAAGGCTACTGGTCTATATGCTTAGCGGGAAAGCATTCGGCAAAAAACACTAGAAATGTTACCAAATTTTCACCTACAACTCAATTTGGTAGAGCTAAAGTAGTTGATTAAATTTAAAGGTGAATGGTATTCCAACATATTTTTGTTATGCTTAGCTATTGTCTATCTAAGCTTTAAAAGAGAGAATTCAGTTTTTTCATTCAATACTTTGCAACAAAAGGAGACTACATAAAATACCAAGATATTGCTTTCATTCATTTTTATAATGTTTCATTCATTTTGTAATGAAATAGACACAAGACTAAATAAATGTTGTTTCATATATTGAAAGGAAAAGAATGATCAAATGTCCCACACAAACCGTGGAAGTAGTTGAACTAAAACAACATAGAGATACATTATACATCTAAAGATGAAAGTAATGAAAATACCACATGAAAAGAAACATATTCATCATTTCCTAGTAGAATCTTGTGTGGGCCTTCATTGTCTTTAGCTCCTCCTTGCTCCTGACCTTCAGATGAGCCTGCATCATGATAAAAAGGGTTGGTTAGAGCTTCGGTTATGAATCTCAACATATGTCCTATCAACAGAGATATAGTATATGTCTATGATGCATTAAATCAATTGAGCAAGCATCAGATGTATACAAGAGAGCCTAAAAAATCAAACATCATAGGAGCATTGGGCTTTACTATTTTTTATCCAACATGTTTGTTCACTGTGTAGGTATAGGTAAAATCTTGTTGTTGGATTCATCTCTTTCGAACATCATAGCATGTGGTACAAAAATGGGCTCCCACAAGGGTTGAGTCTAGCATACTGCCCCTAAGTCTCAAGAGGGGGATGAGATAGGAAAACACATTCAGAATGCTCAAATAAAATAATTTTCAGATTAAGGAGTAATTCACAAAGTGGTTGTAAGAACAACTAGCACATTGTCCATTCATGACAACCAAGTCAAAGGGGCAATGAGGCAGCCCCCCTTTGAAATGGAAATCACAAATGAGCAATGGGGTTGTTTCAAATGATAAATTAATCTACAAAACAGAATAAAAGTGCATCATTTTCCCATTAAATAATTATGTTTATAACCAAATGCTTTATACTGTCATTGTTTTTCTTCTTTCAATGGTGACTGTCATCATGTTTTATATCTTTTATTGATTCCATACATCATATTTTTGTTGTTTATGTTATTTGAAGTGGACACCCTAAAGCCACAGCCATCAAGAAGCAATAAGTGATGACAAACAAGGCTCACATTGAAAGGATAGCAAAGAATATATTGTTCATGGAGTGGAAATGTGGAACATTCATCATATGCATAGTCATCTAAGTACCCTACATAAGCTATCATCAATGATGGGAAAGTAACCATTTTTCATTTCAAGATTAGAAGGAGCAAAAGAGCATTGATATTGCATAGTGATAATGGAATGAACAAAGGGAAATGTAATCACAAGGTTATAGGGGTAGCAAGTAAAGTTTCAATCAAGACAACATTGGTAAAGCACTGAAGACAAAGGTTGAAAATCACAAAGTGCAGTGATCAAGTGAAGAGAAATGTATGAGAATATAGTGCACAAAAGATAAAAGCATCCATTTATCATTACAAATACAAGGAATGATAAATATTGAAGATGCATTTGCATAAATAAGATCATCGTGCTATCCATGGACACAAAGAATAATTCAGAACTTGTATAATCTAATGAAAGAATTATTTTATAAAACTAATAAATGATTATACAATGGATCTTCTTGCTGCATTTGAACAAAGACAAGATGGTAACGTACAAAAAGAGTGAACATTTTTCTCATGTAAAAGGGTTTTTAGAGAGCACCAGTCTGCAGTATTGAAGATATGCAAGTTTCAGAAGGGTTGTATACAACAAGAGGAATGAATAATGGCTTTGTTAGCCAGTTGTTTCTACATAATGCTTCCAAGATAGAAATAAACTCTTAAGCATAAAGTAAAACAATGGAGATAAGTTAGAAACCTTGTTCTACATTTAGCATGAAGCCTTAATCCTTGCAAGTAGGAAAAAAATACCCAAAATACACTATGGTTTCAAGGTGGGGCTTCCAAAATGCAAACCTAGAATGGAGAAATATTCTCTCTTTTTTTAAAAAACAAACAATGATTAAGGCCCTTCATCTACAATGGAGGTCATGGGTTTTCAAAACCCTTTCTTGTCTTTGTACTGTAAAGGAAAATACACAGTCGCAACCCTAGTATACAGTGGACTTTCATTTTGCAAAAAATAAGAGAACCAATATTTTGTGTTTAGTATAAAAAACTTTGCAAAGAATGAAAGGGTCTGTGGTTAGTTCTGTGGGAAAACCAAGGAGATGGATTTTCATTTTGCTTTCCATGGAGTAAGAAGCCACAACCAAGGGTTTTGAACCCATTTTCAAAAACTTTAAATAGAGGAGACACCAAAATACACAAATACAAGTCGTGGCTATGAAAGTTTAGAAGGATCTCAAAAGTGAAAAGCAACAAGCTTGGAATGTAGAGAGTATCAAACCATGAAGTTTTTTTTCCCAGAATGCACAAGAAATACAAACACTTTCACTATGCTTGCATTTATTGAGCTCGAATCTAGCATCTCATCAACAAAAAATAAAGAAGAATACAAAGTTCAAATGGTGGAAAGCTTATCTCATTTTTTTCTATTGAGAAAATGTATGCAAGTCCACAGAAGAGATTCCAGAGAAGCCCATCAAAATCACTCATGGCGGCCTCAAGACATAGAGGGATTTGTCAAGGTTTTGAAAGAATAAAAATTGCATCAGAAATATAGCAATGGTCATGGATGAAAGGCCAAGAGATGTTTCCAAAATGGAGATTAAAGAGGTCATTGAACAACTTGTGTAACAAAGAAAACTTACTCATGTGTCCTCCTACAAAGATCTCCATTAAAGGCTCCCAAAAATAGTAAGAAGATGGAAGGGCTCGAGCTCAAAACCCTAGCTCAATGGCGGAACCCAGAGGAGAGTTCTCCAAAAAATCCAAATGCAAAATGAAATCTAAAAGTTAGGGGTCAAGAGTTTTGTGTCAGGGTTTCCCATTTGCCCTAAGTCAGATTTTATTTTTTCCACATTGTTTTAAGTTTATGCAAACTATTAATGTCATGGTGATGTTAGGGTTTTCCCACATTTTTCATACCTAGGCCTTTTAATGCCTTAGTTTATTTTCCTAATTTTTGAGAAAATCTTATGTCTTGTGCCTTAGGTCCTTGTGATTTTTGTAAGAATCAAATGCCTAATATATTGGAATATTGTATACTTGGAAATTTTTTATCAAAACCAATGAAATTGCTTTATAAATTGCTTTAATAAGTGTCAATGAAATGTAGTAAAATAAAGCAAGGTTGAGTAGAAACTATCTATTTCTGCTTGAGTCCCAATTGAGCAAGATGGAAAAAACAAGTGAACTGTAGTTTCTATTTCCATTTTCAGATAGTTCTAGCTTGATTTTTTAAGTCCTTTTGGGCCGATTTGTTTAGGAGGGAAAGTTTCTATATCTTTTCTCACTTAGTTCTGAGGTAGTTTGGGCCCTATTTTGGAGGTTTTTTCCCTTTGCTCGAAAATGGCATTTGGTTTACTATCTTAGAGAGCAGTTCACTCTTATTTTTCCCTTCTCACTTTTGGAGACATATTGGAGGCATATATTGGAAAAAAACTTAGTTTTTTCTCAGTTCAAATTTTCTTCTTTCTCTCTTGATCACTTGTAGAGAGATTTTTAAGCTTCATTTTGTACTCAAATTTTCATGTTTTCATACTCCTTTTAGATCAATAAAAGTAGCAGAGCATTCCTATCTCATAATTTTTATCTCATTTTGCAGTATTGATTTGATGTTGCCATTGTGATTCTAAGTTTTGAGTCCTTTCTATGTCTCATTATTGCAAGTGTGGGTGCATAAATTTCATATGATACAGGTTGTATGTTGTGTTTGATTTTGAATCTTCATACAAATCACTTTTGTGTTGTATGTTTCCTATGTGAGAGTTAATGCTTTGAGAGTTGATTGAGAGTTAAGTTAATGAATAATCTTATAAGTTCTAGTGCATCACCCTTTAGGTTTAGGATTCTCATTTCACTCATCCTTCTATCCCTTTTCTTAGAAAAGTATTTAGTTTAGGTGATCTACTAGGGGAACTAGCCCTCTCTGGAGATTCATTCTCGCCATAAGTCACCCATAACTTGAGAATGTTTCCATGTTTCAACAAGAAAGTGAAGTCTAACTTAGCTAGGGTACAATCCTTATTGTTAACACATATATCCATATGTATACATGTGTCAACATATATGTATGTGTGGAAAATGGAAATGTCCTTACGAATATATATATTGATATATGTATACATGTACATAGAAGAATATATATATATATATATATATATATAATCAATATTATTACTATGTGAATGTTAACTTGACCATATTCATTAGTATATTAAATTTATATATATACATATACATATACATATACATATATATAAGACATATCAATATTCTATTCATTGACATATATATATATATTGTACTGTAGGAAAATGTATACCCTTGAGTTTTCACACTTGTTTGGGCCCGCCTTGCTTTGTTTATCCTTATTTATGTTTTAATTGGTCCTATTTTGTATCCAAAAGCCTTATAAATTACATCTTTTTCTAGCTAATCCCATAAAACATCAATGGATAAATGATAATTTAATGATTTTGGCTGTGTCCTTGATTTTTAGACTTGGACTAATAAGACACCTAGGGAATCTTTGTCCCCCAAACGTCTTGGGACCCTAATTTCAAAAGTTCCTTAAAGTGGTCCCTTTTTTGACTCTATGCCCCGAGTTTCATGCCTCAGGACTAAGATGCCACCTAGGGCGTCTTAGTCCCCCTTAAGGTATTTTCAGAATTTAATTTCAAATTCTAGCGGGATTTATCCTCCTTTAATTAATGAAATCATATGTTGGCTTAATGTGGTGTAATTTCAGGATATTAAGCATAGATAAATATAAATACAAGGTCCTTTCAATAATTTTATCCTAACAAGCATTCAAGTATTCATTCCTAAGGAAATTTTATGAGATCAAGAGAAATTCATCAAGAATTTGGAGCCATCATCAAGATTCAAGCATCATATCAAGGATATTATGGCATCATGTTTGTTATTCTACTAGAATTTGTGATGTAGGGTCTATGATTCAAACAATTATTTCAAAGATCAACATCATTCAAGTAAGAGTCAAGAGCCACATCTATTGTAGTCATTTCAAGCATAATTGCAACACCTTGTTACAAGGGTTTAGTGAGTTGCAACATAGTGTTTTATTCATTCATCATTTCCCTCCATTTCATTCTATTTCAAGGTTTAATTACTAACAAGGGGTTTGACCAAGGAAAACCCCCATTTACTAACAATCAACAAGTTTTTCCCCTCTTATGTGTTTGTTATTATAGATTTAGGTTGAAGGCTTGAAGATCATTTGAAGTGCAAAGTTGCAAACTTGCATTGCAAAGTTATCATCTTCACAGAAATTCACCTACACGTCAAATCTGGAAGTTTCAAGACCTAAGATTAGAGGAGTAGACATCAAGCCTAAGGATCACATTCAGATATTTTAGAAATTTAGATCGGAATAAGACACCTAGGGAATCTTAGTCCTCCCGAGGGTATTTTTTGGAGATTCTTTTAGATTTGGTTTTGGCATCCAAAGATTCTGCATCTACCCTGAAAAATAGCAGCAGGAATAATAAGATAGTAAGGGTGTCTTAGTCCTCCATAGCATATTTTGATAGCTTCTTTTCATTTCTAGAATCCTTGTCACATTTCATTACTTCCCATGTACACTTATCCTAACTTGCTATTGCATTATTTCATCATTTGCATCCTTCATTTTGTTAGAGTAAATGTTTTAACTTAATTATGTTAATTAAGTTACCTTTATTCCTCTCTTAAGATTTCACTTTAGTTTGCATATTGTGACATTTAATAATTATATTAATTATTAAATTTCTACCTATTAGGGTTTCTTTAGGGTTGCACAATCTCCTTTTATAAGGATTGATCATTTTATTTTTCCTCTCTCTGATTAATACATTTTTAGCTTTCAGAGCACCTTTGCCTTTTGTCTCGAATGTCTTCTTTCTGTGACAGGTTATTTGCATGTAGGTGATCTTCGAGGTCTGTGAAGTTGGCTTTCACAACTTCAACATGGTATCAGAGCTCCAGATCTGTGGTTTCCTGTTCTTTTTTTGAAGAAATAAGCTTACAGAGTTTTCTTTTGTGCAAGGGTTTCATTCCAATTTTTTTTTGCCAGATCATAGGGGTTTTCCATCATTTTTTGAGAAATTTTGACCTTGATCTCTCAAACAGTGCATGTTAGTGAAAAACGGACCTCATTAGTGCACTCAGAAGGCCCAAAAACCCCTATTTTCATATAAAATATGATAGGGTTTGCTGAAAATTGATTTTTTAGTATTTTTGGGAAATCTCAAAATAGTTGCCAAAAAAATCCGTACGATTGTATAGATCCGTATGGACGCATCGATTTTTGTGCCATATTTTTTGGTGTCTGCATCAATTTTGAGCTGCCTCGATTTTCATGCCATTTTGCATCGATTTTTGTGCCCTTTTGTATTTTATTTTTGTGCTACCTCAATTTTCGTGCCATGAAGGTACAGCTGAATATTTTATTAATTTTTTAATCTTTAAATTAATAAAATGTTTGGTTTAAAGCCTAAATGAGCATATTTAGTAAAATGTCATATCTTGAGCATATGGTCTCCATTTTTTGAAAATGAGATACCATTGGAAAGCTGATTCTGACGCCAATCTGATGGAGTAGGTGTGGTTTCTGGATTTTTCCGTTTTGATGTTTTTTTCTCAGTCAAAGTCAGAACATGTTTTTTGCATTCCCGGGGGTGTAACTTTTGCATACGGACTTCGTCTTTTGCAAATGAATAGGCGTTGGAAAGTTGGGTCTGTGCTCTTTCTAAATATGTCATCTATTTTTCTAGAATCTGCCCCAGATACATTTTATTCAGTATTTTGTGTTTTCACAATTCTGTCAATTACTTGGACGTTTTGGCACCTGGAAAGGATCTGTTTGCATGAGATGGTATATTTTGATCTACTTTATATGTACTGAGGTCATTAGTCTCTGATTTTTTCATTTGAGTGAGTATCATGGGTTTTTCTATTCATCCTTTTGTGATCAACTTGGATAAGGATAATTATGAGCCATGGGCAAAGGGCATACTTACACATTCTAGGTGGCTTAATATTTTTCCTCTTTTGTATGGACTCATACCTACACTAGACACATCAAGGATTTTATCAGCATGGATTATTATTTCAGATCATATTGCAGGGGTTTTTGGTTGTAGTGTTGATTTTGACACTTTGTGTGCTTTATCTAACATTCGTTGTCCTCGCACACTTTGGCACCGTCTTTGGGAGATTTTTGGAGATTCTAATATCTCTCCATTCCTAGAGGATCCCACTGCAGATTGTCTCATCCCTCTTGCAGATACAAATTTCATACCCTATGATAACTATACTCTAGAGGAGCTTGAGTATATCACAGGTCTTGCATGTGACGATGGTTTAGAGACTTGTATTCATGTTCCCACTCTTGAGATCGAGACTACATCAACATATCCTATTGTTCTTGATCAATTTGACATTGCCACATTTTTGGTCCCTATTGATTCAATACAATAGGACATCATCCATCTTCCATACATAGCTATTTAGGATTCGTATCTTGCAGACATATCATCCTTGTTTGTAGAGTCCTATATTGCAGATTTGGAGGATTACTTTGAGGACATTCATCTCCTCTACCGTGATAGTCAAGTTATCACCATCCACCTACCATTATCAGTGCATTCAAAGGTTGCATTTCAGGAGTCTTCACATCAGTTTGGATTTGGCATCATTTGTTTCAGTTTAGACACAAAGATTCTTCAACATCCTATCATGACACACATCTTGAGACATATTGGTTCATCACTCTTCACAAGGTTTCTTCAACATCATCCTTTGGATCCGTTTCTTCCCAAGGGGAGGAATGTTATTTTCTGCTTCAGGGTCTCTTTCTGGATTCTACATCAGGCATCCACCATTGCGACATGAGTTTCTTCATTGTGGGGGGGCCTTCTTGTCTCTTTATATCTCTCCTATGGAGACCATTGTATATGTACTTATATGATAGAAGTTATCTATGGGGGGTATCATGTAATCCACCTTCTATCCTTCTTTCATTAGTGCATTTCATTCTTTTCTTTTCTCTCTTTTGGGGGGGAGTTTTGTTCCCATGAGGTTTTCTCCCTTTCTCCACTTTACAGAAATTTGGTTGTATTCGGGTACCTGATCAAGCCTAGTTGTCGGGACCCTTGTTTTCTTTCATGCATTGTAGTTACCTTTTCCTTCTTGCACATGTTTGTAGCTGCACTCTTGCTCATCTTAAGGGGGGGTGTTAGAATAAAGGTTTTAACTTAATTATGTTAATTAAGTTACCTTTATTCCTCTCTTAAGATTTCACTTTAGTTTGCATATTGTGACATTTAATAATTATATTAATTATTAAATGTCTACCTATTAGGGTTTCTTTAGGGTTGCACAATCTCCTTTTATAAGGATTGATCATTGTATTTTACCTCTCTCTCTGATTAATACATTTTTAGCTTTCAGAGTACCTTTTCCTTTTGTCTTGAATGTCTTCTTTCTGTGACAGGTTATTTGCATGCAGGTGATCTTTGGGGTCTGTGAAGTTGGCTTTCACAACTTCAACACATTTAGCTTACATTACTAGGTTTTGTAAATTAAATGTTAAAGTGTATTTTCCAAGCTTTTGCTTGGTGGTGAACCCCTTTAAGCTGAAAGAACCCCCTCCTAGGTCTTCCTTGTTGAGAATAGACTAACCCTTTGGGGTTGATAGTCAATCCAATTAGGGTTACTAGGAAATTATTGAATGACCAAAGGAGAATAAGTGGGATTCCCCCCCCCCACTCTATTTTTCTACAGATCATTTTGGTGAACCTAAAATTTTAGAACATTCATTTTCTGATTTGGAGTTCATTAAAGTCTTAGATCTAGGTTGCATTCAATCTTACATTACATCTTGTTGCAAATATGTGTCTAACCAATGTTGTCATTGATTTCAACATATCTGTGTTGTCATTAGTATCAACTATGCTCCGGTATGTGCTCCACATTTCTTTTGTGTTGATCCTATGCTGGTGTGGATTTGAAGTGTTGTTTAAAGATGTCATTGGGTGATATATCCTAGATTACAACTTATGGTTTGATGAAGAGTGAAAGTTGTGGTCACTGGTTTGTGAACTGATCTGACAGAGTTGGTTATTTGTGGACTGGGAGAAATGTATTTGCTCCATAGTCCTCTACTGGTTTGTTTAAGGTCTTATGGATCTAGAAGAAGATTTATAATGGTGTTATTTGTGCCCCTTCAAGATTGTCCATGGTTTTGTGCTTCGGTATGAAGATTTGAGTGAGCCTATGGTAAGAATGATCTAGTAGCTTGCTCCACATTTCTTGCATATTGAATATCTCTATCTGTGAATTGGAAGTTATTTAGAGGCATTTCTGAAGATAGTATGTTCCAAGTTTGAGTGTCCAGTATGAAGGTTTAAGTGAGTTATGTTCACTAGAGTGAAAATTGCTTTTTCTCGACATTTGGTGATGACTGGGAGAATGTATTATATTCCACATTCCTCCATGTTTAAGCTTTTTGGTCTGTATTTCTGGAATTAGGTTTGTAATATTGTTATGTGCCCTCAACTCAAATGGTTCTTGTTTTGGTGGTATGGAAGTGATCTCTTCTTTATGACAGTGATGTTTAAAGTGCTCTAGTTTGATAAATCCTATATATAATGTTGTCAAAGCTTGTGTTGAGATTATTGGTGATTATAATGAGCTTTTGGATGTCTCCTAATCATTTTTCTACCTTTTGATTGGTCTGCAAGATGATCGATGGATAGTGTTCACACTTGAAGGTTTACAAACAGTCTGGTTCGTGTGAACAGGGGTTTCAAGTTGGTGACCAACATGTGAACATAATTAGATCGCCTAACTGACTAACATGTGAACATTGAATGAAGATGATGCTAAAAAGGTGACATGCTCAATCAAGATCAAATCTAATTGAATGAACAAAATAAGAAATTAAATGCATATCAAATTTTGAGGTCATAAAGAAAGCTAAATTTGGTAAATTCTTGATAACGAGGTTGATTGGTGTGCAACCCAATGTGAGATATGGAAAATCTGATTAGATGCCATCATTAATGGATAGAATAGTATGTGGGTGGCTTGATGATCTAACACTTGCTGATGTAGGTTGCAAGTGAAAAACCCTAATAGAGGCTTTTAATCGTATGAAATATATGGAGACATGAGTTAGAAACTAGAGTTGTGTGTGTGTGCTAGAATGAACGAGTGAGAGAGAACTGTAACAAAGAAGAAGAATCATAAAAGTACAAGAATCTGATTATAGTTATGTGAGAGCAAACAAAGAGAAAAGTATAATGTGTTGAATCGATGCATCATAGGTTGAGCAGAACCATGTTATGCATAGTTGATTGAAAATCTTTGTAAGAGGTTGTAGCCTTCATTAGTACTGAGTTGCAGCTCAGTTTAGGGTGTTGCGCCATCCTTGAAGTTGATGCTTCTAAAATAGGGAGTTGAAGCTTCCTTAGGGTTGTAGCCCTTAAAACCTGTAATAGAACTTTGATGCTTGTGAGGCTGGATTAGGACAGTAGATCCTAGCAACATTTCTCACTGTTGTTTTTCCCATATTGGGTTTTCCACGTACATTTGGTGTTATGTGTTTGTCTCTCTCTTGATTGTGACTGCTTTAGTTGTTTATGCTTTGAATTCCTCATTTGAGTTGTGTTAGACCCCCAAAGATCCTCATGGAGTTTTGTCCCTCTCCATGAATTTAGTCAATCATTGATAAACCCTTATCCTCATTGGTGAGTAGGGTTTCATCCTCAAGCCTGAAAAATGTTTTAATTCTCGGTTGACTTGCTCAGTCAGTCATAGACCCCTTATGTCATTCCTCAAGCCATCTGACACATTTGTCTACCGACCCCCATCGACCCGATTAATCGGTCATCACTTTGCCTCCATTTTAAGTCCTTCTCCTAAGGTTGGGTTTTAATTTTAACCCAGAGACTTAAACATTAAGTCATTACCCAGTTGTCACATACCATCGGCTAGACCCAAACCATTCATTTAATGCTAACCGTGTCATTTGCAGGTTTTTCAGATTTGAGGATATGGGAGAAGATATTCATCGTACCCCACTAGCTTGTGGATTTGAGATATTGACCAGTTATTTGGCGTGAGGTCGACGAGAAGCGGACATGTGTCTCATATGGGATGTGGGGCCCAGCTTCCACTATTGCACTTGTGGCCCGTGGTTTTAGATCGACAACCATGATTAAAAGTTTGAATTGATCTCTATCATTCCCCGCTAGCTCGTGGGGGAAACATGGAGGCTGGTTAAAACTGTGGGGTTAGGGATATTGTGACACATGGCTCCAGTCGTTTAAAGTTTGTAAGATGCATAGGGCCCGCCAACATAGTAGTTGGTGTCCGAAATGGATTAATACAATTGGCCAGAGGGCAAGTCATCAATGCTTTGTTAGATTTCAAACTTAGTTAGCCTGAGGTGAACCGTTCAATCTACCAACTCTTCAGAAGATCAGCGGGCATCATTTAAAGCTAACAAATGGCACATGGTAGCCATTCTATTTTGCAGCTAGTGAAGCATTAATGAATTATTCCTTCCTTGTGTAATCATGTCAATCCCAGTTCGTGTGAAGACGTAATTGTTGGCAATTATGAAGGGTGATCCACAGATTCTCATGCAACTCAAGTTAAATAGTGACAATACATACACCATCAAATTGCCATGTTTGCACGTGTGCTTTTATGAAGGATGCTATTACCTCACACAATAAATATAGGAAGGATTAACTGCTAACTGTGTCATTTATATGAGTAGTTAAAATACTTTCTGAGCTGAATCCAACTAGGTTCGAATGCTAGCATGCTTAAGAGGAAGATGGGTGAACCAGTAAGAAGGTATGTTCCTTAAATGCCATAAGGTTGGGTTTAGATGCACCAGAAGCTAATAGGAAGCCTAGGATAGCACCTAGTAGATGCAATCAGAGACTACAATTTCAGGAAGAGGCTACAAAAAGAGCAAAGAAAAAAGGTAAAGGCCCGGTGCAATCATTCACTTGATCAAAGCAAAAATTAAGGTATGGACGCGGCTCCTATCGGTGCCAGCATTTTTCCATCAACTTGATGAGAAGCGCCTTTGATAGTAGCAACAGGATTGACTCTGGTTATAGGCAGTATTTGACTCTACTGAATGATGGTTTTCCCTCCGACGAGGAGGTGATTTCTGTGCCACCTTTGGTAGTCAAAACTCCTAGTGGGTAGCCTGGAATAGTGCTCAGTAATGAGAAGAATTAGGAAGAGGTTGACGTGTCCTCCCTTCCTCTGGAAATAACAAGAAGTGGTTGTGTTTATCATGGGCGTGGTGCTGATGTCGGTGAGGTGATAGGGAATTAATAATTGGCTATGTGTGGGTTTGAAATTTTTGTGCTAATACATTATGCTGTGGTGGTCCAAGTTTTGGCGTAGGTGGCACTTTTTTTTGGTCCTCAACGACAGTCATGTATGCCTCTGTGGAATTTTGGGTTCCTGGTTCGTGCTGATGCGGATGGCGACAAGGAGAATTTTGGCGGCAATTTGCATTTCTCCTCTCGGATGGCGGTTATGTTTTGGTTTTCCTAGCTATACTATTTTGAAGATTTAGCATGTGAGGTTTTGAAATGTTAAGAAAATGCAGTTGAAATTTAAATGAAATGAAAATTTATAGTGAACTGTATTTGAGCCAGAAGCTTGTGGCTTCCCTTATGTTATAAAAGGGAAATCATGGCTCATTTTGCAAAAAAAGGAGATAGAAGAAGAGAAGATAGACTCTGGCTAGGGTTTTGGTCAAAAATATACTAGATAGGAATAAACTAGTCTATCAACTTTGAGTTTTATGAATGAACATATGCAATTACCTTAAATTGTTTCTCAGACATGGGTCAAAGTGCAAATTAATATATATAATTCTGATATATTTCTCTCCTCTTGCAAGTCTAGGTGAATTTTGAATGAGATATTAATGATATTTTATTCTACTTTGAATATTTGTTCAAATGCATGTCTCTAGTCTCTGTGTTGATTCAAGTAATCAATTAAATACTTAGATGGGGCCATGAATTTACTTTTATTTGCAAAGGATTTGATAAGTAGTGATGTATCAGACAACTCGAGCTCCATGATGCAAAGTATTGTGAGGGTAGTCTATTTTATTATTGGGTCATTTTTGTTTTACTAATTCTTGCATATGTGACTCCATTTTGCCCAATAAATATGACATAGATTTGTTCCTTAATGATTCACCTAAGGGGTTAATCAAATAGTCATTCAATGACCAGCCTGTAGTCGGGGTTTAAATTCACTTGAAAATTCATTTATTCAAATATTCATGTATGTCAAGTTATATCAGGGATGTTTTCATTTTGATGAAAGGGTAGAAAGTTACTTAGAGATGAGCCAATTTCTAGGTAATTATTGCATATTTATCCTTCATCCAAGTGTGATCTGTGTTATGAAGTGTTCAACATAGATAAATCTTATATGAGCACACTAGGAATACCCTCCTTGGCCCCACAAAGCCTAAAGTGCAGAAGATCTCAGTCATCGACTAGATCTTGTTAGTTGGACATTCATTCCAAGAGTCTTCAGTATAGGAACTGGCTATTCCTTAGAGATATCTTAGGTGTAGTGGAAAACACCAACAATTTGTTAAGTTTAATTCTGCTAAAGGTCACTCTAAGTTTAAAAATTGTCAATCTACTAATTCACCCCCCTCTTAGTAGATCATTGTGTTCTAACAATTGTTATCAGAGCCCTAGGTTCCCTAGGAGAAGCTTAACTATCTCAGGTTGATCTTGGATAGAAGAACACAATGGAACTTCAGGAAGGTTCAAACAAGCCACCTAGGTTTGATGGAACAAACTATGCTAAATGGAGCTCGTTGATGGAAGGATACTTAGTTTCTCTTGGAACTGAAGTTTGGGAATTTGTAGAGACCCAATATACTATTCCTTCTACAACTCCTACTGATCTGGTAGCAAAGAAGATTCATGAGGACAATAAGAAAGCTTGGTTTATTATTATGAATAATTTTTCTGATTATGTGCATAGCAAAGTTATGCATTGTAAAACTGCTTATGATGTGTGGGAAAAACTAAAGAAGATATATGAAGGTGACACCAAAGTGAAGTTAGCAAAGTTACATGTGCTAAGAGAAAAATTTGAAGGCTTGAAGATGACAGAAGAAGAGAAGATTGCAGACTATCTTCAAAGAATTGATGATGTGGTAAATGCCATTAAAGGATATGGTGTAGATCTAAAAGAAGAAGATGTTGTGCTGAAAGTTCTTAGGTCTATGAAAACTAAATATGATGACAATATTTTTGCTATAGAAGAAGGTAGAGAAATTGATAAACTCACTCTTGATGAAGTGCATGGAATAATTACTGAATATGAGATGAGAATGCCTGATGCTGAATCATCCCACAAAGAAGTTGCATTTAAGGTGGTTAGGAAAGAGAAAGATGAAGTTGATAAGAAAGACAAAGTTGTTTTCATTGTATCTGATCATGATGAAATTGATGAGGAAGAAGGTAACTTCATAAGGAGACTAAGAAGAGGGTCTGATAAGTACAAAGGTAAGCTCCCATTTAAGTGTTTCAATTGTGGTAGAATAAGGCATTTTGCTTCAAAGTGTCTGTATGGTAAAGAGGATAGTTCCAAGCAAGAAGAAGATAGCAAAATGAAGAAAATGGCTTATCCAAAAAGGAAGAATTTTGGAAACAAGAAGAGTTTGTATACCAATGAAGAAAGTGGAGTTTCTGATGCTAGTGATAGTTCAAAAGGGGATCATGACCATGCCCTTGTTATGAGAGAAAACATAAAAGAGTTTTTATTTATGGCTAAGGAAACTAAGGACCAAAAAGATACACTAGTTGAGGACTTACATGAGGAGGAAGATGAAGTGGTTGTTGATCTTGAAGGAGAATTAATTAGTGCTCTTAAAGACCTTGAGGAGTTAAGAGATAAATATGATGATCTCAAGAAGGAAAACAAGAAACTAAAAAAGAATGCTCAAAAAGAGACTGATAGAGCAACTCAATAACTTGAGGAATCTAATAAGGTGATAATTGGTCTAAAAGTTCATGTAGAAGAACTCAAAAGAGTTGAAGATGTTATGAAGTCTAAGTTGCAAACAGAGATGGAGAGATGCTAAAAAATTAAGGTAGAAATAGTTTCCCTAAGAAAAGAGTTGGAGAAAGCTAATGAGCAGGTCAGTAAAAGTCTGAAGTTGAAGGGCGGTACTAACATCCTAAATGAATTGCTAAGCACACAAAATCTAGCTAGTAAAGAAAAATTCAGTTTGGGACTTGAAAAGGGAAAAATTTCATTTGTTGATACTTTTGCAAAGCTTTATGGAAGATTTAGAGTAGAAGAAAAATCAATTTCCAAGGATGAAAAATATAACAAAGAATATGCTTCTGGAGATGAAAACAAGTTATCTACAGTTGAGAAATATATTAAAGAGAGAACAAAGTGAAGACAAGAAGGTTAAATGGAAAAATACGGATCAAAAAAAGAAGAAGTAGAATCCTAAGAAAACTAACAATGATGGTTTCACAAGAGTACACTATCCAAGGAGACTAAACAAACAAGATGTGTGATAATGGATACAAAGTTGTATTTGATTCTGATGACTACAAGATAAGAATGAATGGTAAAATAGTTGCTCAAGGGGTTAGGAATGATAGTAATCTCTATAATCTATGTGAAGTGAAAGGCCAAACATGTCTAATCAATCAAGCAGAAGAAAGTTGGTTGCATAGAAGACTAGGAAAAGTAAATTTTGACAACATGGTGAAGATAAGCTCAAAAGGACTGGTTAGAAATATGCCTAAGATTGCAAAGCCTGAAAATATAATTTTTCAAGGATGACAGCAAGGAAAGCAAACAAAGTTTAAATTTCCCACTAAGGACTATTCAACTACAAAACCTCTAGAGTTAGTTCATACTAATCTATGTGGACCAATGAGAACAAAGGCATTTCAAGGAGAAAGATATTTTATGGTATTGATTGATGATTATACTAGATTGGCATATGCCACATTTTTGAGGGAGAAGGCTGAGGCCTTTGAAGCATTTAGAGGTTAAAAGAAGCTGGTAGAAAATGAGACCGGTGGAAGAATCAAATGCCTCATATCAGACAGAGGTGGAGAATTCATGGAATACCATGAAGACCATGGAATCAGAAAGTGAGTTAGATGAAGAAGACTTAGGTTTGTGGGTTGAAGAAGAACAAGAAGTTAACTGGGCTCTTGCAAAATATGTTCTTTTATCATCCGACAGATCAGATTATTGGTGACAAGAATGATGATGTGTAGAAAAGAAGAAGGCTTGCAAAGAACAAAGAACAAGTGAACTTTTCCCCCTTATCTCAAATTGAACCAAAAATCTTTGTTGAAGCTAGCAAAGATGAGAACTAGATAGAAGCCATGGAAGAGGAGTTAAATCAAATTGAAAAGAACAAAACATGGGAACTGGTTCCTAGTCCCTTAAACAAGAATGTAATTGGCACTAAGTGGGTGTTTAGAAAAAAACTAAATGAAGATGGAACAATGGTGAGAAACAAAGCAAGACTAGTGTGCAAAGGATATGCACAAGTAGAAGGGATTGATTTTGAGGAAACATTTGCCCCTGTTGCAAGGTTAGAAGCAATAAGAATGTTTCTTACTTTCTTAGTCTACAAAGGATTTTAGGTATATCAAGTGGATGTCAAATCTACCTTCTTGAATGGAAACCTAGAAGAGGAGGTATATATTGAGCAGCCAAAAGGTTTTTAGCTGTCAAAGAATAATGATTATGTTTGCAAATTGAAAAAGGCACTGTATGGTTTAAAGCAAGCCCCAAGGGCTTGGTACTCAAGGTTGGATCAGTATCTACAACAACAAGGATTCAAGAAGGGTTGTGTTGATAGAAATCTATATCTCAAATATGAAAGTATGCATATGATCATTGTTGTAGTATATGTAGATGACATTATATTTTGTGGTAGTAGTGATGTAATGTGCAAAATATTTGCTACAACCATGCAAGATGAGTTTGAAATGTCCATGATTGGAGAACTAAGTTTCTTTCTTGGTTTGCAAATTACACAAGCTGATAAATGTATATTTATATGTCAAACCAAGTATGCAAAATAAATGCTTAAGAATTTTGGCATGGAGGACTGTAAACCAGTTAGTACACCCATGATCACAAGATGCAAATTGAGCAAATTTGACAAGTCACTGGATGCAAATTAGACTACATACATATCTATGATTGGAAGTCTACTATATTTAACTGCATCTAGGACTAATATAATGCAAGCAGTTTGTATGGTAGCTAGGTTTCAAGCAGAACCTAAAGAATCGCATGTCAATGCAATCAAGAGAATCTTTAGATACATCAAAAGTATTGTTGACTATGGCTTATGGTATTCCAAAATATTTTTTTTTGATTTTACAGCATATACAGATGTAGATTGGGTAGGAAGTGTGGATGATAGAAAGAGTACAAGTGGAGGAGCTTTCTTTTAGGGTAACAAGCTAGTCTCTTGGATGAGTAAGAAGCAAGAATTTGTCACCCTTTCTACTATAGAATCAGAATATGTTGCTACAGTTGCGTGTTTTACTCAAGTCTTATGGATGAAGCAAACATTAAAAGACCTCAAAGTGGAATACAATGAGCCTATATCCATTCTTTGTGATAATTCAATTTACATCAATATCTCAAAGAACCCAATAATGCACTCCAAAACCAAGCATATCTCAATCAAATATCACTTCATTAGAGAAAAGGTTGCAGATAAGGAAGTCAACATGGAGTTTGTTCCAACCAAGGAACAAGTGGCTAACATATTTACCAAGCCTCTTCCCACCGAACAGTTTGAATACTTGAGGAAAAAGTTGGGAGTGGTTTCTCCCACTTCATATCACTAAACTCTAGTGGTAGGGCATGTATCCAGGGGGAGTTTCATTGATCATTCATTTGACCTTGGTTAAGGATTATGTGATCAAGTCATGTAAAATCAAGTGATGCAGGAACATCCAGAAGATTCCAATCAGTTGGGAATGTGAAAATTTTGTTACAAAGTACTAGAGCGAGTGACATTGAAGAATTCAAAATTTTACCTCATTTGCACAAAAAAGGTTGTGAAGATGGGATTAGCATCTATACATATTCATCTACAAAATATCCAAAATTTAGAGAATTTGGTTTCAATTCCAGAGAGATATTGCCAGCTAAAGATTACCTATTTTCATAGACTAGATTTGAGAAGTGGTGTCTATCTTAGGGGGAGTTTCTATGCTTCTGTGTGGAAATCCAATTGGTGAGATGCATGGGATTGAATTAGTTCAGTGGTTCCCCAAGGCTACCCCTCAAGGGGAGTAGCTAGATATGGGTTCTGGATCAAGAGCAGCAAGTGCACCTTCAGTTTGTTCATAGCAACAAAGTGCAAATATGTGCCCCTTCTCATTGATACCAAAGAGGGAGAGACATCATATGAAAAACTCAGGAGGAGACAGAGTGCAAGAAATGTTGTGTAGGATATCTAATCTAAGAAAAGGGGGAGAGAAAGTCATGTGAAATAGAGAATATTGCAAGGACAACAGAGTGCATGAAAAGTTGTGTAGGTTGTCTAATCATAAAAATCAAAGGAGAATATTGGAATGGAATGGATGTTGTCTTTGATGGTTTTTCACATCATGTGTTTCCATCAATGACAAAGCAGGAGATTGTTGAAAATATGTGTCTAGTTGGTGTTGTCATTGATGTCAACATATTTGTGTTGTCATTAGTATCAACTGTGCTCAGCTATGTGCTTTGCATTTCTTCTGCGTTGATCCTGTGATAGTGTGGATTTGAAGTGTTGTTTAAGGACATCATTGGGTCATATATCCTAGATTACAACTTCTGGTTTGATGAAGAGTGAAATTTTTGGTCACTAGTTTGTGAACTGATTTGACAAAGTTGGTTATCTATGGACTCGAAGAAATGTATCTACTCTACAGTCCTCTGCTAGTTTGTTTCAAGTCTTGTGGATCTGGAAGAAGATTTACAATGGTATTATTTGTGTCCCTTCAATATTGTGCATGGTTTGGTGCTCTGGTATGAAGATTTAAGTGAGCCTTTGGTAAGTGTTACCCAATTTTCACCTATGGGCTCAATCAGGGGAGGTTATGTTTTAAATTCAGCACGTGGATTAAATGTGGCTCCCATAAGGGTTGATCCTAGCGTGCAGGTGCTCAGTTTTCATTGGGAAGGTCTTCATTTGATGCTATTTCACAAGGAAGTCTATTGGAAGGAATCCCTCATTCAGATTTGGCATAAAACTCATGATGAAGAAAGTCACTGAGACCAGCTAAATGTCTTGCCGACTAGCAGTGTGTTATACCCATTTGAAATCCTCATGGTCGCCAAGACATCTCGGTCGCTGTAAATTTTTATATCTCTCTCTGCTTGGGATGTCTCACCGACAGTTGTTCACTAGGCTGGCATTGGGGAGAGTGGTTTGTGTTCGGCATGAGGTCTCGGCGACCAAGTGGAGTCTCACCAAAGGGATTGTTCCTTCGATATAATGTTTTGAGCTTAGTGAAAGGTCTTGCTGACTAAGCAGGGTCTCGCTGAAACAGGAGGAGCTCAGCAAGAGGTCTTTCCAACCCGATGAGGTCTTGCCGAAAGGAGTTAGCCTGATGGGAGTCTCGCTGAGAGAGTTTTCCTTCGGCATGAAGTCCTTCTGATCAAACAAAGTCTCATCAAAAGAATGGAACTCTCGGCATAATGTTAAGCTAGGGGAGATGTCTCAGCAACGAAGTGAATGTCTCACCGAAAGGCTGTGAGTTCGGTGTGATGTCTTGCCGATGCCCAGTGGTCTCATCGACGGAGGGTGATTTTGCCCTAAGGTCTTGCCGAAAGATGATGAAGTGAGCTCACCTAAGGATTTTTCCTTCGGCATAACATCTTGGCAACTGCGGAGGTCTCGGCAAAAGGGCGTAACTTCGGGGAGAAGTCTTCCCGATAAGTGAGGTCTCAGCGACTGGGGCTAGCAAAGGGGTAAAGTCTCAGCAACAGGGTGGACTCTTGCCGACATGAAAGGTCGTCTCATTGAAGGAAATGAGCTTGGTGAAAGGTCTCACCGACAAGTGGTGGTCTCCCTGACAAGAAAGGAAGCGGCATCGGCAAAAGAAAGGTGCTTGCCATGATGTCTTGCTGACCTGATACGGTCTTGTCGAGATGAAATGGGCTCACCGAAAGATATTTCCTTTGGCATGAGGTCTGGCCAAATGAGGAAGGTCTCACCAACTGAGAGATGTCTTCCCAATAAGAAAATAAGTCTCAGCGAAAGATTTGAGTTCGCCGTGATGTCTCGGTGACCAAGCAGAGTCCTACCGAAAGATTTAGGTTCGGCGAAAGGTCTCATCAACACGGAAAGGTCCTCCTAAAATAGAATGAGCTCAGGGAGAATGGAGGAGCTCGTTGTGATGTCTGGTCGACCTGATGGGGTCTTGGTGAAGGAAACGAGCTCGGCATAAAGTCTTGCCAATGATGGGGAGTCTTGCCGATAGCGATCAACTTGCCCATGGAAATGGATATCGGTAGGACTCTTAGCACTTGCTATGACTCTTGCCGAATGGGGGTGTCTGGGCGATGAAATAGGGATATTGGTATAACTCCTGCAGCTAGATATGAAGTCCTGCCGACCATCGTATGTCTTTCCGAATGCTGCTACGAGGTCTAATCACATCGGGGAGACATGATTAGTGTCTCACCGATATGCGATTTTGTCTGAGAACTTTTGATTTCCTGAGGAAGCTTACGTGGCATATTTTCAGCCAATCGAAGGAGGCTAAAGGTGAACCACTGTCCATTTGACTATTTGACTCCCCTTGAAAAGAAGATCAATAGAATGTAAGCAACATGGATCTACTCTGAGATCAAGAGCGATGGAGCAGCACAGCGAAGCAATGGTGTGAAGGTCTGACAACGAGGAGTATCTGATGCTACTTCTAGAGGGGGATCAACTTGAGGAAAGATCTGGAGTGAGATTAGGTAGAAAGGAAGAAGAAATCGTGAGTCACGTTGACAACTAGGATCTCTATTGGCAGAAGAGGGGATCAACATTTATGGTAACACTTGGAGGCATTCAAGGCAGCTCGGCAAGGAGATTCAAGGGTAGACACGAAGACCAGAAGTTGATGATGTAAAATATCTTAAGGCTTCCCCTGAGGGTGATTTGTCACCAACATGGACAACATGGATACACTTGAATGTAGCATTAACTTCATTTAAAAGA
>VDFB02038536.1:0-12930 GCA_007258455.2 Sequoia sempervirens
TGCTTTATTTTAGAGTAGATGTGTAAATTATTGAAAATTTTCCAAAATTTGAATGAATGGATGAAATTTTAATGAAAATATTTTATTTTTCATAAAATTTTTGAATGCTTAATTCTAAATCTACGTAAGTGATAGAAAAGAATTTGAGGTGTTCATGAAATGTTACGAAAAATGTTTTGATTTCATGAGGTTTGACTTTATGATTCATTTGAAAGTCTAATTCCTAAAATATTCAATTCAAAACCATAGTCCCTTTGAGATTAACAACAATATCACATTAGTACCCAAGAGCAACCCTAGTGCAATCATGACCTAGTTATCAGAGACTTGGTATTGAACTAAAGTCAATATTTTCCTGTTAATGTAGAATTCCCTTTTAGGTTATCTTTGTTCCATATCTTTCAAGAAGGATAGGCTCTTTGTGGTCTTGTCTGTGAAGAATTTATTCGCCTTGTTTTTTGTGAGTAAAATTATCATCAACAAACTACTCTTGGGTGATCCACCAGAACCTCTGTGGTCCTGGAGGGATAACCTACTATATCCCAAATTGTCTCATCACCCTATATGGCCTGTGAAGCTCCACGATGTGTAGGTCCTTCCCAATTAGGTAACATACTATAAAGAATTATCCCCTATGCCTCCTCTCATCATCCCTCCATCTGGAAAACCATCACGCCATGTTTGGTTTGGATACTATCTAATCCTCCTATAGATCGTCTAATCTCCTCCTCCATCCCTCTAGGTCACTAACATCTAGATAATGTAGCCATCAGCCATACTCAATCCCATACTATTATTACATTGGTAGTGTCTTGTCATATTTACTTGCTAACAAAACCCCTGGCATGGCCACATTGATGTGCTCCCAGGCCCATACCTGTAGCAATGTCACATGTACAAAGTTGTATTCCCTCTTGTAGAAGACCACATGTAGATCCCTGTATAACTATGCTAGTATGCATGAACCCCATGCCAACTCGCCCTCCCTCCTCTCCACAATGTGTCTTACAACCTCAATAACCTAGAGGTTGCAAAATATCCCACTCCTATCTAGAAACAGGATCCCATTGAATAACCTGTAGAGGTACAATGGTAGCATTGGTACTCCCAATCCCAGACATCCATCCGAGTCCAACTCCCCCCCTAGATAGGCAGATTTTCTCACCCAAAGATGGTTTGCAGGCCCCTATCTCACTCCCATCCCTTACTCTACGTCCAACTCACCAAATGTCCTACAATTGGTAATTCCAATATCCTCCAAACATCCTCTAGTTTCATAGTCATCTCCCTCATCACGAAATGAAAATTCAACATATTAGAGCTCCATCGATCCATCAACACTGTTAGTAGTGCCCTATGTGCCCTGATGTTGGGATATCCCAACATATGTAGTAATCCTACCTATGCTAATGTTGCATGGTTTTGCACATCCATCCTCTCAATGGTCACCTCTAGGACTATTGAGTGCCTCTCCCTTGTCTGCAACATATCAAAGCTCTACATTCACACCAAACACATTGTTAGTCACTTTCATCAATCTCTTTCATTTCCTCTCTTTTTTCCCTCACCCTTCCCCTTGACCCAATTTTTTCTTGTTAAATTTTCCTCCCCTTGTTCTTCCCAAATAGTTTGCTCGAGTACATTGGGAAAATTCTCCCTTGTTATCCTATGTCTACCCTTTTTGGGAAAATTTTCCCCTTCATCGGGTGAATTCACCTGATGCTCTTGTCCTCACCCTTGACGGGCAAATTCATCCATCACTTTTTCCCTCACCCTTGACGGGAAAATTCACCCGTCTCATGGGTGAATTCACTCGTCACTCTTGTCCTCACCCTTGACGAGTGAATTCTCCCATCTCGTGGGTGAATTCGCCCATTTCTTTTTCCCTTGCCCTTGACGAGCAAATTTGCTCGTCTCCTGGGTGAATTCGCTTGTCACTCTTGTGCTTGACCTTGACAAGCGAATTCACCTATCTCATGGGTGAATTCACCAATATTCATCTAGTCATTCACTTCATCATTGAGTTCACTTACATGTATTGGGTGAATTTTCCTTTCATTTGAGGCGAGATTCACCCAAACTTCCCCCCATAGCCCATATTCTTAGGTGAATTCACTCGAACTTCCCCATCACCCTATTTTTCTCATGTAAATTAAGCCCATTCAAGGGGGTGAATTCCTCTTCACCCTAATTCTCACACCCTCAAAGGAGGCAGCTTTTCTTTGACAGATGGGAAAATGCGTACATCCCCGATTTGTAACCCAATTTCCTATTTTTCCTAATCTACCCAAACCCAAATTTTAAATGCATAAAAAATTACAAATCTTAAACTCAAATTCACAAAGAAGGGTTTTGGAACTAACTTGGTGGGGTACCATGCACTCATGGTAGAATTGGTGTAGCTCATTGCCCCGATGGATGATCACGTCATCTACGAAACCTTTGTCCCCACTGTCATACTCTTCAGTCATCCTCGTTAGCCTCTTCCTCTCTCTCTCTTGCTGACTCAACTTCCAAATGTGCAAATGGTGAATAGTAATTTCTAAAATTACTAAATATAACATTTCCCTCTCTTCTTCACTTTTTAAGTTTTGGGTATTTTTACCCTTTATTTAACCTCATTTTAACTTAATTAATCCCCTTTCTTTTGTGGGCTACCATTTGAACCCTATGTGTCCATTTATCTATATTCAAAAGCCATTATTCATGGTTTTTTGAGCTCTATTGTGTGGTACCCTCTATTTCATCATATTGAGAAGTCACTCGAGGCCCCTTTTTCTTCCCCATCCACCCTCTTAGGGGGGCATACCCTATCATTTTCCTTCATTCCTTTGTCATGTCCATTTTCTTGTGAGACTGGGGCATCTCCCTTCATTTTTCACATTTGTATAGCTTGGACAACTTTTCCCATGTTGGGGCATCATCTTTCTAGTCATTTCCTCTATTGAGTCATCTGTATTTTATTTTTCTTCAAAACACTATTATTCTAACAGTATTTCAAAGAGGGGCAAAATGTAGACATCTAAATTTGACCACTCCCCTATGGTCAAATTCATCCCCTTTATTAGTCTATCGTACATCCCTCATTGACATTAATTAAATAATTTATTTAATTAATATTCTCTCTCTTTCTAATGTTCCTAAGGTATTTAATTAAATAATTAAATACTTTACCTTTTATCTGCCTTCTCTAAATTAAATAAATGTCTCAATTTATCTAATTTAGTAATTTGGCTTTTTGAATTTAAATCAATTTTAAATTCACCTTTTTCTCTCTCCTTGTCCCATCCTACATAATCCCCCTTTAATTTTGATTAATTTAATTAATCCTTGATTAAGATGTGCACACCTCTAATCAAGATTAATATCACATCCTCCATAATTTGCAACTTACCTTAATCCTTCATTAACTAGCCTAATCACCTATTTGTACAACCTTAATTGCATGATTAGGTCCACTTAATACTTATGCCATTTATGACATACCTCCAAGTCAATCTTCATTAATGGCTTTCTACATTTGGACAAGGCAACCCATTCCCCCATGTGAATTTAAAATTCACTTTTATTCTCCCTATGCATTTTAGGATTTTTTAATTCCTCTCCTCTTCCCCATAAGGATATTTGAGGAATTTTTAATTCGTCATATGTCACATCTCCCACATGTGGACAAGGACCTCCTTTATGAGGAGATCTTGCCCCAATCCAAAGGTACTCTAAATTACCTCCACATCACCATCCCTTTGACACCTCACTTGACAATTGGCAAGATGTGAGGGCTTGTGAGTTCTCAACTCACCCTAGCCCTTGATCTTGTCCATGGTGGCTAAATCTTAGCCCTCCATTTCTTAGAGGAAATTCCCCTAAAATTAGAGGATTTTTCCCTCATTTTGAACATTCACTATTCAAGTAATCAAGTCTTCTAGCACTCACAAACATCCTCCATTGTTGCAACTTTTGAGCTCATTTTGCATCCTCATCTTGCATTCACTCACATACCCACTTGTACACCATTGCATCCCTCATCCACTCATGATCACTTTGCATCCATTTTTAACTTATTTTCCATCTAAAGGAGCACACAATCGAATAAATCAATAGGGCCAACCAACCAATCAACTTTTACATGATAACTAACTCTCTTTGCTTTTTTTTTGTTCAAGTTCAACTAGGCTTATTGTTGAGGTGTTGTTTGTGGGTTTCCTTGCATGCATCTCAATTTTGTTTTGCATTTAGACTAGTAGATTTAACACTGCACACAAGTTTAAAATTGTTTTCTAATGACTCACACTAGTTTGCAGGTGTGTGACTTATTTCAAACTTAAATCTCGCACTCTATGTAGCCTATCAACTAAAAATAATGAGAGGAATAATACAATTTTTTAGCCAATAAGTTATATATAGAGTGAATGTTCAGTTGAAACCTGTCTCACATCAATACATAGCTCTTTTTCATCATATATAGCTTATTTCCATCGCCACTATACAACTTTTTTTCATTGGTATACTACCATCAATTAAAATAGCCAACCATTCCTAATGACTAGAAAATCATCTTGGTTAACTTTAAAATTAAAAACATGAGGCATAACATGAAAAATAATGAAAAAATAGAAGAAGATGCCACCATCGCAACAATCATGTGCAATGATAACTTTAAGAAACCCACCTCAAAAAAAGATATAAAATCTTGAAGAATCTTTCATTTTTTAGGAAAAAATATTAATTTCTATTGGTGAATCTTTCTTTTTTATTGAAAATAATATTGATTTTATTTGCAATTTTTTTACATCACTTAAATTTTGTAGAAAATATTGGTGAATATTGAAAAATAATAGGAAAATGCATTAATTATGATGGTGAATCCATCCAATCTAAAAAATAATTCTCATGGAAAAGTAGGGGCTTGAGGGTGGAAATTATTGAAGGATTTAAGGGGTCAAATATAATATTTACTTGCCACTATTGTTTTAAAATATAATATAATGGCCCTCATTGTATTATAGAAGGTAAAATGTACCCATGATTTGTAATTCTCATGGTGCTTGAAATTTCTTTTAGATCATTGATATAATGACACTTATTATACTCTATGAGGTAAAATGTACCCACAATTTATAATTCTCATGAGACCTAAAATTGTGGGTCCCATAAGCATTACAGATTGTGGGCACATTTTACCTCATGGAATATAACAACAACCATTAGATTAATGATAATAGATTTCCACAATCCATAAATATTAGATATAATTTTTTTGGATTTGATTGTGTGTGTTTATTTTTCATCAATGTTTCAGATCACACTCTATGATCCATCATCAATTTTTTTTCCTTTTACTCTCTACTTCATCCTGATGATGGATCATAGAGTGTGATCTAAAACGTTGATGGAAAATAAACACACACAATCAAATCCAAAAAATTTATAGCTAACCATTAGATTATATTATAAATCAATGGTGGAAACTAAAGGTTAGAAATATGGTATTAAAACAACTAATAATTATGATATACTATTAGCGAATTAATATAGATTTCTATTATAATTTATAATATTTAGGAAAATTTGATCTAATCATGTATCGAATATTGTGGTAAATTTTTGAATTAAATTTTGTAATATAATAAATTCTTTGGTGATTTAAATAAGACTGATAAAATTTTGTAAAAATGCGGTGATTCAAGTCACATTATAGCTCAAACTATTAGCCAATTGGCTAATATTAGCCACTAAACAAATCACTGGTCACATGATGTGAGATTCTGGTGGAGGTGTAATTACAAATGCTGACATTATGTGTTGTTCAATAGTTGTCACATATTGGTCTTTACGAATTAATCAAGGTCTCTAATAACAAAAATAAATTAAAAAATATACTATGCTATATTTTATGAAATATTTGGTTCAATGTCCATTTCTTGCTAGCTATTTTGTAGTACTTTTCAAACAACAAAAAATGGTTCACTACGAGACCAATGATTTTTTTAGTATATGAAAATATTTTATGAGTTTGGGAACAATTATTTATGTAAAATATTATGTAGTCAAATTTATATTTATAGTTTATAGTTCATTTCTTCATAAAATCAATTGTTTATATATTGATGGGTTTTACATATATGTTTGTCCAATTCTATTTGTATGTTTACACTAATTGAATTACAAAAGCTAAATTAGCATCTTTAAATAAGCATTATTTTAATGGATAATGAAGTTAAAGAACTCAAACCGAGATTTAAATTTAAATAGTCATCAAATAAATTATTTACATAAATAAACAAGGCTTTAATGATGGTTTCAAACTTTTATTTTTTCCTAAATTTATTTAATTTTAAACTTTACATTTGGATCATTTACTATTTTGATATGTTTTTTCATGGAAGTATTACATTCTCTTTAATTTTTGAAAACAAGTCTCATGCCTACAAACCATGTTGAGATGTGAAAAACAAGTTTTAGTTGTCGTTTAATGGTAAATCAATCATCATTTAATAGTAAAAGTCTCCAAAATATCAAGTGAAAGCTTCCAAAATCTCACTTATCACATGAAAGCCAAATAAATATTGATTTGAAATTGGATGGGAACATTTTATTTTCATTTGCAATATTTTTGTCAATTTGATGGCAACTCTCTTTTTTCATTTGCATTACTTTATGTTTAAATTGTATGCAAATATTTGACAATTAGATAATACTTAATTTCTTTAAGTAAAAAATCTAGATTTGTCTAAGTTTATTTCATTC
This sequence comes from Sequoia sempervirens, assembly GCA_007258455.2. NCBI lineage: Eukaryota > Viridiplantae > Streptophyta > Pinopsida > Cupressales > Cupressaceae > Sequoia > Sequoia sempervirens. The sequence goes on from VDFB02038536.1 coordinate 6,748, forward strand.
CATTAATTAGCACTTATTATTAAATGTTTAATCTAGTCACATATAACTAGAATTTGTATCACATATCATCTATACACATTCATATACAAATACGTACTCTTTTAACATATAAACATACATATAATTTTCTATAAATGTAATCCTCAAACCTTCTGTAAGTGCAAACCCTAGTTTTTAAATCCAACTAAAATACACAATTTCTTCTACACTAGTCCAAAGGGTGAGCAATAAAGTATCACGCTTGTTATAAAAAGGTAGAAAACAAAGTTTATTGTTGCAATGTTAGCAATGACGATGGGTTAATAGAGGCATGATTATTTGTACCCACGTTCTCAAAAGTACTTTGGGAGAATTATTTTTAATGGTGGAGATTTTAAGTGTTTTGGTTAGATATCTATTAAAGTGGGTCAGTTTGCATGGACAACATTTCAAGCTTTCAATTTGATGGTCCCCTTGTATTGGTGAAAATTGCGTTTTCATATTCTTTTGGTTTGATTTTATTTGGTTGGTTTTTACTTAATAATTAAGTAATATATTTCTCATTTTCATGTTCTTTTGGGTTTGATTTTATTTGATTCGTTTTTATGTAATAATTAAGTGTGTAAATATTATATTTTTATATAAAATTAATAAAATTACCTGATTTTTATTGATTACGATTTTATATATCTGAAGGATTTAGATTTAATTTATAATTTAGTTATTTAATTATTTTTGATAATTTTATGAATATAAAAAAATGAATTTACTTCAAACTTGCACATATAAATTTAGTCTTTAAAAATTTCAAATTTAAATCTAAAATAGGTATTTATTGACTTCATTCGTACTAATCAATACTCATCAATTAAAATGTGAAATATTCAAATTACATGCTTGCGTATTGTATTAAAGAATGAAATCCTAATTTATTACAATTACATAGGATCTAACACACATCTAGGATCTAGGCATCACCACATGTAGAAAGTTCACTACACATTAGAAAATCATAATCAAATCATTACATCAACATAACGTTAGTAGTTACACATGACTAAGTATATTGTATGATTGCATAGAGGTATGTTTTCAATATTGTCAAAATTAATAAACTACATCCAAGGGCTTGTCTAAGAAGACTCACTTATTAAGCTTTGAAAGGTGTTTTATCAACTTTACTCATAATTTATTGTAGGTGCATATATCAAGGAAAATACGAATATGAAGTTTGTATATAGTGAGATCAATTATGTGAATAGAGATCATTTCTATACATATAAATTGTTTCCACTCATGCAAAAACAACCTTAAACATCAAACAACAATTTCAGCAAATTAGAAACTTGGTTGAATAATAGGTGTAACTGAGGGTAAATTTCTAAGGATTTAGATTAGATCAATAAAGCATATAAATCATAAATGACAATAAACCCAAATTAACTACAAAATACAATGGAAGTAAATGAAAGAACGATTATACCTGATTGTCGAGACCTGCATGATTCACTTTTGTAGCACCTTCTTACTTGTTGGTTGATGTGTTGCCCTCAGATCCGTTATGCGAGCAATCTACAAATATATGCCTATGTCCTACACCAAATTTTGAAGGATTTGCATAAAATGTCTAAAGCCTATGTCTAAATGGCTATGATTGACAATGCCTAAACATTCTAAGACTTGATCAAATACAAATAATAATTGCTATGAAAGTCTAAGTGTGCAAGTGCAAGCATGTATATTATGTCCATGTGTGTAATCGAAAAGTGAAAGGAAAATGGCATTTTATAGAAAATGCCATTTTGAATGGACAAACGAGATCGACTGTTGACAAAAGCCTAAAATCAGAGGCTCCGATTACATTTGACAATCCCTAATCAGGGTTAGGTCAAAATCCTTAAGTGAGAGATCAAGATTTCATCCAAAAAGATCGAATCGGCAGTGGAGAATAAATGAGATAATTAATTAGAAAAATAAAGATATTCAAAAATCAAGAAGATAAAGACTGCCTAATTTGTGAGATTCAAAAAATCAAGAGATAAGAGTTGGGTGAAGATCAGATTTGGAAAATCAAGAATGCCTTTCGATTACTTGATTTTTGGAAGATTAGTTACTATTTTGAATTAAATTAATCAAAATAATGATTTTAATGAGACAATAAATAATCTTTTTGGGTTATTTACCAAAATGGGTGATAGTTAAGAAAGTGATGACTTTTAAATAATTTCATTTATTTAAAATGAGAGCAATATTAATTTTGACAATTAAATAATTAAAGATAATTATTTAATTTAGAGGATGATTAATAATTAAATAAATTAATCAATTCATTTAATTATGACAATTAGTGACATTAAATAAATAAATAAAACTTATTTATTTAATAATCAGAAGAAATTAATGAATAAGGGTAATTAAATAAATTAAGAAATTTATTTAATTAAGGGAAGACTTAGACAATTAATGGCGTATTTAATAAATAAATAGAATTTATTATTTAATAAAAACGTGAAGAATAAATGGAAATGAATTAATTAAATTATTATGAATTATTTAATTAATAGTTGAATGATGGACCAAGGACATAGTTAAATGTCATAAATTATGCTAGGACAAAAAGTGGTAAAAATAGAGTTTGGGGCCTAGGTCATTTTTATGTGTCTACATTTTTCCCTCTTTGTCATAAATGTATGTCACATTGTGACAAAGAAATAAGTCAAAAATATTCCCAGTGAAAAATAAGATGAGGAAGAATGATGAGGGAGGGTAGCGGTATGCCTCCTTGAGAGAACAGATGGGTTGCAAGAACACGGGTGTGCTCTCAAAATGGGCGAGAAGACTAGAATATGAAGAGACAAAGAAATGTTAGTTCAAAAGATATGGATGCAATGCCTATATGAGATGAGTGAGAGAAGATGACACGACTAAATGAGATGCATGTTAGTTCCTAGACCAAATCCTTCAAAATATTGCCATAGGACTTTAATATTATTGCTCTTAATCATCATTAGGCAGACTGTTGTAATGGCCCACAAACACCATGATATGACATAGATCAAGGTGAGCAAGGTCGTACCATTACAGAAGACCAACAATCATAGACAAGGATGATCATGACTCATACTCAGAGCGTGATTGCCCTAATATTTTTGTCATAATCAACCACAAGCAGAAAAAGACAGACAAATCATGAAACGTCGTTGCTTCTCGAAATCCTATTTCCAGGATATCCTTGAGAAACTAGCGACATGATTGCCAAAAAATATAACAAAATAGAGCCCTTATCATGATATGTCATTATTTTTCTAAATCCTTTTGTCGGGATCTCGCTGAAAAACTAGTAACATGATTGTCGAAAGACAGGACAAACTTCATGATATGTCGCTACTTTTCTAAATCCTGGTGTCAGGATCTCGTTGAAAAGCTAGTAACATGATAAAAAGCCAAAAAAAAATTCCAAGTATTTGCCAAGTGTGTTTGGATGTCAAGTTTTAATGATGTCAAGATGATGAATGCAGAAGTTTGCCATATTCAGGAAGGACACATCCTGAATAATGTTGATGTCTAGGAAGAACACATCCTAAAACACCAATGTCAAAGTTTTGTTCTTCAGAAGGACACATCTGAAAGAACGGTGATGTCAAGAGGAATGATCCTTAAGTGTTAAATAGGATCCCTCAAAAATTTCAAATGACAGGAACAATGCCTAGGAAGTACACATCTTAAGGCATAAATGACTGAGGTTATTCTTCAGAAGGACAAATCTGAAAGGTAACGAAAAATTGATAGTTTGAGTAGTTGCGATAATTTGACTTGTGTTGACTGAGTTAGACTTGTTTTGACCGAGTTTGACTTGTGTTGGCCATATGATGATAATATACCATGGTGATATGATTTTCATGTTAAATGAATGATTGTCATACTTTGTTTTAGGAGTTTTCCTGTTTGGAGAAATGATCTATCCTGACTAGTAGAATTTTGAAATGTGTGCCAATGTAATGCCATAAACCCTAAAGGACTGACCTAGTGCGGCCTCGGGGGCTCATCGATAGATGGCCTTGCCTACATCATGCACTCAGAGACCTCACAGTTCGACACGACCAATGAAATTGTTTTGATGACAAAAGATTGAGTCATGATTTATTTTAACACATCTAAAAGGACCGACCTAATGTCTCAGGGACTCAAAATGAGCCTTGCCTACGTAGCAAATGCGCAGAGACAATGTAGTTCGACTTAAGAAAAATACTAATGAGACTTCAACTGACATGACCGTGTTGACAGAGATGACACTATTTTTGGAATTTTGAATGCTATTTGAATGTTTTTGTGTTTTCTCTAGACATTTTCCAAATTTTTTTGGACTTTATCAGGATTTTTTTTTTACAATGTTTTTGTCTTTTTTCAGGACATTTTATGATGTTTTTGTCTTTTTTTTCAAGACATTTTATGATGTTTTTGTATTTTTTTTAGGAAATTTTATGATTGCGAGGATCATGTTCAATACCCACTGTAGTCTCATGGTAAAAGTTTCCCCTAGTCAAGTTGTGGAAAAGCCAGGTGAAATGGGACAGCAAAGGATATGATCCACAGGAATGGTGGCCAATATACAAGACTTGATGCCAACCACTTTGTCAGCCATGGGTGGAAATGTCACGATGGTGGGGTGAAGTGTATGACTCATGTCAGAAGGTGGATCGTGTATTGGGGACAAAGGAAAATAGAGTGACAGTAGATGGCAAGGCAATGACCGAATACCCATGGTGCCTATTTGCCAGGTTTTCACCATGGTACTTATCCAAAGCGCCTGTTTACCAGGTTTTCGCTATTGGACAAATTATTTCTCTTTATTTTTGTCATTTTATTATTATTATTATTATTTGTATTTTTCTATGGTTGTCGGCCAAGCTTTTCTAATGCTATGCATAGAATTTGTGCAAATGCAGACTATTGATTGGTTCAATCAACTGTTCACCGTCAGGAGTTGTCAATTGATATGCACCTGAACCAAATGATGATGTGATGATGTAAGGACCCAGCCAATTAGGCTCAAATTTTCCTTGTTTTTCTCTGTCTGCTTGATTTTTGGGATTTTGCATGAGCACTAGGTCACTAATGTCAAATTTTTCTGGTCATCACCCTTTTGTTATAGTTTCTACAAAGTCGATTTTGATAAGCTTGTAGGTGATTTAGTGCATTATGTCTGTGCTCATCCAGCATTTCTAACTCATGTAATCTTGACTGTCTGTAATCTTCTTCACTGACAAGACCTTTCATGGAGACTCATAGAGATGGTATCTTGACCTCTATGGGCAAGATGGCTTCAGCTCTAAAGACAAGGTCGAATGGGGTAGCACCAGTGGGGGTGCGGATGCTTGTACGATATGCCCACAAAGTTGGATTAAGTTGTATATGCCAGTCACGACAAGCATCATTGACTGTATTTTTAAGAAGCTTGATAATAGTTTTATTAGACACCTTAGCTTGACCGTTTTCCTATGGGTAGTAAGGCATGGAGAAGTGATGAGTGATGTGAAAGCGATGGCAGAGTTCATAGACATCTTGATTTTTAAATGGATGACTGTTATCTGTAATGATGGATTGCGAAATGTGATGTCAAAAAATGATGTAATTGAGAATAAATTTGGAGATCTATTTGCCGGTAATGTATGTGAGCGGGATGGCCTCTATCCACTTAGTAAAGTACTCAGTGGCGGTGATGATGAACTTGTGGCCAATGGAGGATGTAGGATGAATCTTGCCCACAAGGTCGAGTCCCCATTGTGCGAAAGGCAAAGGAGAGGTGACCGGTCTTAATTCTTGCACTGGTGCGTGAATTAAATCACTATGTATTTGACATTGGTGACACTTTCTGGAAAATTCTAATGCATCTTTTTCTAAAGTCGGCCAATAATACCCAAGTCTCATGATCTTCTTAGCTAAGGTTGGGCCACTTGAGTGAGACCCACATATACCCTGATGTACCTCCTCTAAGGTCATTTTTTCTTCAGAAGTGTCAAGACAACGAAGAAGAGTATTGTCAAAGCTACGGTGGTAAAGGGTGTCATTGATGATGGTATAACACAACTCTACGAATGAAGGAATTTCGTTGATTACTTGACAGGTCAGGTGGAAGGGTTTGTGCTTAGAGATAGTCATAAATGTCCTTATACTAGGGAGAACTGGAACCAACAAGCTCACAGA
>VDFB02038537.1:0-18629 GCA_007258455.2 Sequoia sempervirens
ATATAAAAATTAAGAGTGAAAAGTTAAGAGAGCTTCCAATTGGTCTTAATTACACACATACTAAGTGGGCATAACCACTTCTCTAAAAATAACTATCCAATAATTAAAAAGAGTTTTTTTTATTAAAACATAAATTTCATAAAGAGAAAATAAATTATCACTAGGGTAGTGCTTCATTTTCTATTCCTTCGACTAACTAGGATGTTGACTTGACACTCCTCACTTGATAGGCATAGTAGGTATTCACAATAGGTGGCATATCTTCATGTTGTGGTATGATGAAGTTTCTAGAAAGCTTTTCTTGCTCTACCAGTCAAGTTGTCCTACATAAGTCTAGAAAACTAGAACAAAGATAAATCAAGACTATCCTTAGACCCTTAGTATTGATTTGTCGCTTGTCATAGATATTATCAAGCATCCTCTTAAAGCTCCCCTTCAATGATTCTTCATTTCCATCTTCATTAATACCTTCATCTCTAAGGTTTGAGTTGATTCCTAAGAGATTCTTTTGAATTTTGTCCCTAATAGTGTTCCATTCAGTTACTACTTTACCAAACTAATGTATACTCTACTTAACCATGAAGAGTTTCCATTCTATAATCTTCTTCCATATAGCACACGATTGTCTGCAATACTTGGGAGAATTTTCTCACTAACCAAATTGTTGGGGCCTAATTCTACCATCCCTTTGAAATCACCAAGGGTATTTATCCACATGTTTCCTCATGTTTTTCTATGGCCATGTCTTTATCCACTTCAACTTTCAGCGCATCCATATCTTTACACACCCTCTTCATATCAGTAATGAATTGGTTCCCTTTGTTTATAATGTTAGTAGTCCACTGCTCTACAACCTTCCTCGAGGCTTTATAACTTTGTATTTTATCCAATACTTCCTTCCCCATTGATAATGTTAGATAAAAAGAAGATTCTTTGATAATTGGCTATGGAACTGATAGGAAGAAAAATGGATACCATGAGATATCACACTTTTTCCTCTAATCATTCACTAATGTCCTAGGATTCCCAATTGGATTGACTAAAAACCTCACAAGGTGAGTCAATTTGCAATTAGGAAGGACCTAGGATAGGGTTCTTTAAGCTTTAAGGGGTTCACCACCAAGAAAATGCTTGGAAAAGACAAATAAGCATTCAACCTACAAAATAAAGCAATACAAGCTAAATAATGAGTGCAAATGATGAAATTAAGCTACACTAAGTTAGGGTATGTGTACCTGGGAAGTCTAGAAATGTGATGAGGATTTTGGAAATGTAAAGAAGCTTCCAAAATATGTTGTGAAGGACTAAGATTCCCAAGGTGGCATATTAGTCCTACTGCTATTTGTCAGGGTAGATGCAGAGTCTTTGGATGTCGGAACCGCATATAAAGGAATCTCTAAAAATATGCTCAAGAGGAATAAGATTCCCAAGATGGTGTATTAGTCATGTTCTAAATTTTTGTGAACTCTGAATAAGATTCTGAGCTCTAAGATCTGCACTTGCTTCCTTTCAGATCTCAAGTTCTGAAACTTCTAGATTCAGCCTATAGGTGAGTTTTCATGAAGATGACAACTTTTGTAATGAAAATTTGCAAATTTACACTCCAAGTGGTCTTCAAGTCTTCAACCTAGATCTACAATCACAAATATGCAAGATGGAAAAACTTGTTGATTGTTAGTGAAAGGGGATTTGCCTTGGTCAAACCCCTTTTAGGTAATTAAACCAAATGATGAAATGAATCATGAAATATGAAATATGAAATGATATCACCTTGTATGATATCTTGTGAAGAAAATATACAATCTACCATGTAGTGACCATGAAGAATGTAGATCTTGGATCTTGGAACATCATGTGAACAATGGTTGCAAATAGATCTTCAATGCTACATCCAAAATCTTCGCTCAACAACATGAATGGATGCACTAAAGCCTTGACATGATGCTTGAATATTGATGATGGCTCCAAATGCTTGATGAATTGCTCTTGAAAACATAAACTTTCCAAGTAGGAATGAATACTTGAATGCTTTTTATCTTGTTATATGAAAATAAATGGAGGGACCTCGCATTTATACTTATTCATGCTTAATATCTCGAAATTACACCACAACAATTCGACATATGAAATCATTAAATAAAGGAGGCTAAATCCTGCCAAAATTTGAAATTGAATCCCGAAAATAAGCCAAGGAGGACTAAGATACCCTAGGTGGTTTCTTAGTCCCAAGGCTCAATTCTCAGGGAAAAGACTCTAAAAAGGGACCTTTTCAGGTGTTTTCAATATTAGGGTCCCAAGACCCATGGAGGAAAAAAACACCCTAGGTGGCATTTTAGTCCCACTCCAAAAATCAGGGACACACAAATAAAAACATTAAATGATCAATTATCTTTTGAGGTTTGTTAGGATTTTCCATAAAAATATATAGTTTATTAGGCTTGTGGATGCAAAATAGGGCCAATTAAGCCATAAAGAAGCATAAATAAAGCAAAGCGGGTGCATACAAGTGTGAAATGAAAGGGTATGCATTTTTCTACACTACATTTAGCCCCCACTTTAGTGAGAGGATGAACTTGCTTTAAAATCACACTAAAGTATCCAACCACACAATCAAGAGGGGTTCAAATGTACCAATGTTAGTAAGATAGGATGATAACAATAAAGAGGTATGATCAAGCCACCAAGGTCAAGGTCCTATGACAAACCACCATAAGCACAAAAGGACACACATGTGGATGATATATGAATCCATAATCAAATTGCCAACTTACACCATGAGGGATAGAAAACAAAAAACAAAAAAGGAAAAGGAAAAGGAAAAGGAAAAGGAAAAGGAAAAAGGAAAATTCTGTGGATCAAGCTTTGATTGGCCATCCAATGCGATGGACTGAGTCTAGGCTTTAAGAGGTTTTCAAGTGGAAAGCGTTGTCCACTATGCAAACAAAACACATGCTCACAAGGGCTAGTGGGAGCTAGTTGTCCACTAGGTGAGCCCTAGGAAGTCCATATCAATTCCATACCACCATTACTATGATAAGGACAAAAGAAAATGCATGCTCACAAGGGCTAGTGAAGCTAGTTGTTCACTAGGTGAGCCCTAGGGGACCATATCAAAGCCACACCTCCATGCCTTTAATAAGGTACAAAAAATGCAACAAGAAAGAGATATTTTGCTTAGTTCGTGCAAGGTCTCATCTTAGGTAACATTGTGCTTAATTTTTCCAAGAGAGGATAAGTCAAAGAAATATCACACTCTTAGAGGAAATCAAACCCAATGAAACTACCAAGAAAGAAAATCAAAAAATCCAACATGAGTGTCGATGTATGCCCCCACTTCAAAGCAATTGCTAACACCATTGCTATGAGAAATTGCTTCAAAGTATAAAATATGAGAGCTTACTCAGAAATCCCTATGCCAAGTCATATGTTTCCAATAAGCTACGTCATGAAAAAGGGAATTCCCCCAAAAGATAGTATGTTACATGTGAGATAACTTAAGGCACATCACCCACATCCCAAGCTTTCTCTTATATATACATGAAAGGTTGTCAATTAGCCAAAAGAGACAACGACAAGTAACATACGAGGACAAGGCTATATAACCCCTTTCCCCCACTTAGTGTAGGACAAGATTGATTCGAATAGGGTGAAAATGAGCATCAGTTAGAGGAATTAGGTGCTTCAACATGAGGAAGAGCACCACACTCCTTGAGATGTTGAATTTTGTTATTTAAAGCCTTACATTCAATAGTAGCATGACCATGAACTCTATGACATGCACAAAATGAAGTCTTGTAATAAAATTTCTTATGTGTTCTTGGAGGGAGAGAGATCAAACGATCTTGGAGGATTCTCATCAAGATACTTTGTTGGTCAAAATTTGAGGATGTTGTTTTATTTTCTGACAAAGATATCTCTTGCTTAGCACAAGGTTTCATACCTACACAAGACACTTTAGATTGTGATATTTTGTTCTCTCCTTTACTGAAGGGTGTAAAATCTAATGAATTTGAATCATTAGTGTTTTGTGTGATGACATTTACATTCAGCGAGGATTTCCTTGTTTTTTTAATTTCTTGCAAAGGATAATGATCAAGGCCACTAGTGTTTATCAATTCAGGATGCACCACTGTTAAATTTGGCTTAGAAAGATGTTTTGTGATAGTGTTGATATTAAGTGAAGGCTTGATTTTGTCTTTTGAGGGACAATAACCAAGACCACTAGTCTTTTCTTGTGTGTGAGGCTCTATAGGGACACGTATAACTTGTTCTCTAGCACCACATCCTTTTCCACTATATATGAGTTGTTTCATAAGTTTGTAACCTTTTCCATAAAGCTTCTTCATATCTTTTGGATTTGGTGGTTGCTCATGATGGTGTAATTTTATTTTTCTTCTAAAGTGGTTGAGGTGGATGCTTTTGAAGGGTCATCTGAATTTTGTGTTGACATTACCTCTATTTATTTTCCCTTGTCTGAATCTTTGTGTATGATCTTGTATTCTCCCATGAATGTATGTTTGAAATATAAGGAACCCCAATCATCTTCTAATAGCTTCCAAACTTCCTCAATGTGTTTTTCTTTGTCTTTTTGTTGAGGTTCCACTTGTGTCATTGGTGTTAATGTGTTCAAGGGAATTTCCTTGGTTTTCTCAATGTTTAGACAACTGTATGGTTTAGGATCAGCTTCAATTATATAAACTTTTTTGTTGTAGACATATTTTATGATACGATGAAGGGTAGAAAGCACAACATGCATCTTGTGAATCCATGGTCTACCTAAAAGGAGTTTGTATGAAATATCATTAGGCATAACATGGATCGAGGTTTGTAATGTAACTTTGTTGAATTTAATAGGTAATATGATCACCCCAAGTGATTTCTTTCCCACATTGTCAAATACCTTAATAGATAAAGAGTCAAGTTGAATTTTTTATTTATCAACACCAAGCTTATCCAAAAGATTTGCACTAAACACATTTAAGGTTGAGCCATTGTCAACAAGGGTTCGCTTTATCCCTGCCATCTTGTATTGAGCTATTATCATGAGAGCATCACATTATTTTTGCACTTCCAATGCAGGGAGTTCACTTTGGTGGAAAACAATGTCATCATTTATCCCTTGAATCATGGTTTCTATGTCATTCAGGTTTGCACTAGAGGGAACCACAACTTGTTGTAAGGCTATTTGAAGCATGGTGTGATAATTAGGTGAATTCTGAATCAAGTCCTAGAGGGATATCTTAGCAAGAGTATTCTTAAGTTGTTCAACAAGATCATACTCCTTGATCTATAAACTCCTTACTATGAATAACTTAATAACTGTTAGATTCACCAAGATATAGATTTAATTTAAGATCGAAACTGACATTGCTTGTGAATTATGCAAATAAACACATAAAATGCAAGAAAGTAAAGAAGTTGACAATATAATGCACCAAGAAAAGAGAGAAAATGTTTGATAATGGAGTTCACCAGACTTTGGCTATGTCTCTAGATCCACAAATATGTGTGATCGTTGCCATTACTGCTTTTTACATCACCATGGTCTTTCACTGAGTTACAATTTGCTTCAAGGAAAATTGTCACACTTCAGACTCTTCCCACTTCCACACTACAATGGCAGGATCTATCTCGCAACATGTTCGTGCCCAAGTCCTTTGTCACCTTTACAATGATATCAAGTAATAAAATTGCAATTCACTCTCTCTCAATAAGAGTACATGAATACAATAGGCATCTAGCCTTTACAAACAACTTAAAAGTCGTGAAAATTCTCTCAAAGAAAACAATGAGTTTTTATCTCTTCCTATTCTTCTAAGAGATCACTCATAATTCTCTCAAAAGACTCACTAATTTTTTATCTCTCCATTTCCTCACAAGAGACAACTTAGCTCACACAACTCTCAGAACCTCTGAATTAAAAAATCACACTCCTACCCCCCTTTTATACATAATTTTTCATATGGGGTTAAAAACCACCATAATAAATAATATAACAAATTACCAACAAATAATCTTCATTTACAAAAAATAATAACAACCCTTTTAGAGCCCATTTTTCAATTTGTTTACAATGCCCTTGTCATTTCTCCATTTACAGGCTATATTCTTTTGGGTATTTTTTTTTATTCTTTTATTTAATAACCATTAAAGGTTATAAATTTGGGCTTATTCATTTATTAAAGGGGTTAATCTTTGTTTTTAAAAAAAATTATGAGATTTTGTTTTAATCCCACCAAATCCTCTTGGGATCTCACAAAATTTGATCCCACCAAATGGATTTATGTGAGATAAAATAAGCCTCCACACTTTATTTTCTCAAAAATAAAGCACGGTACGTGAATTTTTTCCACATCACCTGCATTGGCCACATCATCATCCAGTCAGTTACCTCGTCAACACCTAGTCAACTTCCATGTCAACATCTAGTCAACCTTCAACTTTGACTTGTGATATCTTCTACACATGGGCTCAGATTTCGATGAAACAAACGTCATTGGAATCATCTTGACAAGCTCTTCATTTTAATGCCATTTTTGACCAATTTGGAAATGGTCAATTCTTACCTTTTTTTGGTTAACCTCTGGTGCTCATGTTTGACCATTACGTTGACTAGCCATAACTCACACATATGAACTATGTTTTACACGAAACAAGTTGTGTTGGGTTCATCTTCATGAGCTCTATGCATTGATGTTGGTTTTGGGAGATTTTGAGATGGTTGAATTTTGAGGTCTTTGAGATCCACTGGATCATTCCTCCCCACTGAGGAACTTTTGGACCTCCAAAAGGTTCTTAATCAGACATGACGTGAGAAAAACACCTTCCCACAAGTGTCCAATAGTTTTCCACCCTAATTGTGCACCTGCTTCATCAAAATATGTACAACAATTATGATAATTGCAAACATATTGCTACCCATTTGCATTTTCTCACATCCTTCTGCATTCATTACCCTAGCTACCATCCATGTACAAAACATTAGCAACATTAACAAATACAAGGATATTAATGAAAATGAGCTAACAATACTCCTAATCCTCTTAACATGTTCCCATGGAGAATGTTCATGTTGCAGTGTTGATGATCCCTAAAACACATGACAATTAGACTTACAAGCAACTACTTCATTTTCATGCTTCAGATCACCTTCCTTTTTCACCTTTGCAAACATGAGTGAAGAATTTTTTCTCACATACATGAGCCTCTTCATTTTCCCTGTGTTCACCAATGGAGAATCAACTACAATCTTCTTGTCCTTCTTTGGACAAAGCTCTGGATGAAGCTTCCAACAGTTAGCTTCCTGATGTCCACCTTTGTTGCAATAAGTGCAAAGCATTTTCAACATCTAGCCTTTCTTTCCCTTCTCTTTCTTCCAATTTGGAGATGGGTCTTCATGTCATGTCCCTTTCTTGGTCGACACCACTTTCCTATACAAATCCATTCTTTTTCGACACTTGGCAATACTATGGTTAGTCAACCCACAAAATGTGCTCGATCTTTTATACCATAAACTTTCTACATTGCCAATATTCTTATAATCTAAAGGAACATTGGAATAATTATGATTTTTATACCTTTGATGGTCACCCTTGGTGCATGCATGCTGAGAATAATCTATGTTCTTTCTTCTCTTGGTCATCTTGCATGTGTCACCACTTCCTGAAGGTGATGTGTCATTGCCTCTCTCAGATTGTTCTTGAGATAGTTCTTCTTTTGGAGAATTATTTGTGTCCACTGGCTTGGAGCATTCTCCTTCACCATACCTTGATCCTACATAGTGAGGTCTAGCTTCCACCTTCACAAGTTCAACCATGCCTTGTCCATGACTTCCAAGGCACTTTCCTTCATGGCCCATCTTGGTTAACAACCTTAATCCAACACTTTGAGATTTTTTTTTGAGTATCACCAAGAGAACAAGGAAGAGAATGAGAAGAATGAGGAGCTTTCACTAAGTTAGCATCTTTGACTTCTTTGACAAGCCTTCTTTTTCAGACTTCCATTCCTCATACATTACATCAACCTTGGCTTTCATCACCATGAAGGCCTTACAAAATTCTACATTAAGAAAAAAATAAGGAAGCTAGTTTTCTTTATGTGATGTCATCTTGCCTCACTGCTTGAATTTTCTCCAAGTATTCCACAACCTGCAACTTTTTAGACTAGCCCTGATACCAAACTTAATTTGTAAACTCCTTACTATGAATAACTTAATAACTGTTAGATTCACCAGGATACAAATTTAATTTAAGATTGAAACTGATGTTGCTTTTGAATTATGCAAATAAACACATAAAATGTAGGAAAGTAAAGAAGTTGACAATATAATGCACCAAGAAAAGAGAGAGAAAATATTTGATAACAGAGTTCACCAGGTTCTGGCTATGTCTCTGGATCCACAAATATGCGCGATTGTTGCCATTACTATGATGCAACTAATTTTTACATCACCATGGTCTTTCACTGAGTTACAATCTACTTCAAGGAAGATTTTCACACTTTAGACTCTTCCCGCTTCCACACTACAATGACAGGATCTATCTGGAAACATGTTCGTTCCTAACTCCTTTGTCACCTTTACAATGCTATCAAGCAATAAAACTACAATTCACCTCTCTCAATAAGAGTACATGAATACAATAGGCGTCTATCCTTTAAAAATGACTTAAAAGTCATGAAAATTATCTCAAAGAAAACAATTTGTTTTTATCTAGATTCCTATTCTTCTAAGAGATCACTCATAATTCTCTCAAAAGACTCACTAAGTTTTTATCTCTCCATTTCCTCACAAGAGACCACTTAGCTCACAAAACTCTTAGAACCTTTGAATTAAAAACTCACACTCCTACCCCCTTTTATACATAATTTTGCATATGGGGTTAAAAACCACCATAATAAATAATATAACAAATTACCAACAAATACCCTTCATTTACAAAAAATAATAACCCTTTTAAAGCCCATTTTTCAATTTGTTTATAATGCCATTGTCATTTCTCCATTTATGAGCTATATTGTTTTGGGTATTTGTTTTTATTCTTTTATTTAATAACCATTAAAGGTTATAAATTTGGGCTTATTCATTTATTAAAGGGGTTAATCTTTGTTTTTAAAAAAAATTATGAGATTTTGTTTTAATCCCACCAAATCCACTAATCCCACAAAATATGATCCCACCAAATGGATTTTTGTGAGATAAAATAAGCCTCCACACTTTATTTTCTCAAAAATAAAGCATGGTACGTGAATTTTTTCCACATCACCTGCATTGGCCACATCATCATCCAGTCAACTGCCTCATCAACATCTAGTCAACTGCCATGTCAACATCTAGTCAGCCTTCAACTTTGACTTGTGATATCTTCTACACATGGGCTCAGATTTCAATGAAACAAACACCATCAGAATCATCTCAACGAGCTCTTCATTTTAATGCCATTTTTGACCAATTTGGAAATGGTCAATTTTTACCTTTTTTTGGTCAACCTCTAGTGCTCATGTTTGACCATTACTTTGACCAGCCATAACTCGCACATATGAACTTCGTTTTACATGAAACAAGCTGTGTTGGGTTCATTTTCACGAGCTCTATGTATTGATGCTAGTTTCAGGAGATTTTGAGCTGGTTGAATTTTGAGGTCTTCGAGATCCACCTAGATCACTCCTTTCCACTTTGTGGAGGAAAATGAGGGGCACTAGGAAAGATAGGATTAGGAAAAGGGAAGGATATTGAAGTGGTTTATCTTGGTTGTGGATTTTTCCTAGTGTTGTATGTATTAGCAATGGTTTTGTAACTCAGTTGTTGTGAAACATTGTTCAAGTAGGTTGTTCAAGGATAAGGATAGGTTTTTTTGAACTTGTGATTTTTGTGAGGGTGGATAAAGGATAAGTTTAGGCTCGGGAGAATACTCTGGGGGATATCTAATTTGCATAACCTCAGAAGACTTATCCTCACTTTTGTGATCTCTTAGTGAAGAGGAGTCCAAGGTTACTTAATCATCTTCATCTAAGGAATTACTATTGTCAATGTTCTTATTTTCTTCCATCGTTATATCTTCCCTAGTAGGAGAGTGTTTAGGAGAACTACAAACCAAATGTTCTTGACATTCAAGGGTTGGTTCTTCTAAAATGAATTCATCACATGTAAGGAAGTTACCAATGGTTAGATTCTCTTGTTTATCGATAGTGGAGATATTAGAAGAAGGCTCTATTTGATTGTTATGATTGTTCATAACTTTATCCTTTTTCTCTAAGGTCTCATTCTCTTGTGCTATACCATCTACCCTAGTGGGAGAGCTTATAATATTTTCATCACATTCCATGGTTATATTTTGTAAAGTAGCTTCATCACAAGTAGGGGAGGCATCAAGAGAAGGACAACTATGATTACCAAATAGATCATTCCAAATGGTAGGAGCATTAGGGAAGGGAGGAACAAGATTCTCATGAATCTCAATAGGTTCATCTTCTAACACCAACCTATCCTCTTTGTATCAAGGGGGGATATTAGGAGAAGGACAATTATGGTTATCTATGATATCATATTCTTTTGCTAAAACATCATCACAATCAAGGGATGAATGGAGACTAGGTAAGGTGATGTTTAGAAATATTTCTATGATTTCATCTTCTTATTTTCTAATGCCTTCCAAAGGGGGAGGAGGATAGGGACAATCAAGACTCTCAATGCTTGTATCTTCTTTCACCAAGATACCTTCATCACTAAGAGGAGAGGTATTGGGAGAAGAACAAATATGATTGTTATGATTGTCTACACTATCATCCTCACCAATGGGCAATGTAATATTAAGGATTGTGTAAATGGTTTAATGATTAACATGTTACTTAATGACCACATTGGTGTAATCTAAATTGAACTCATAAGAGATGTTGTACTTATGCAATTTATTTTTAACCATATCAAAGCCACATCTCTTGAATGAAAACATGCTATTATGGAAAAGTAAAGAAAGTGCAATGAAATGACCTAAAGTGAAATGTTTAAATACAATTTTCAGATTGGAAACAAGGTAATTTTCTTATTACAATATGCAACAACCTAAAATATGAAATGCTGTAAATGAAATTTTGGAATTGAGCAGTGCATGAAATGAATCACTTTAAACTAGATTTAGTAAAATGCATAAAACAAAAAGTCAACCCACTGAAATAGATACCAATGCTAGCAAATAGAAGCACAAAAATGTTGATTCAAATCCTGAAACTACAATCTAAAATTCCATAGGGACTAAGATGCTAGGGAAGGCGTCTTATTCCTCTTGATGAAATTTGAAGGTTTCAAAAGATGAAACAAATAACAAATCACTCAAACAGGGTACTACAATAGAAAACTAGAAAGGGACTAAGATGCCACCAAAGGCATTTTAGTCCTAGTAAGGCTTTTTGCAAAAAATCAGATGATTATGGGTTGATGATAGTGTTCCCAATTTTCCTACCTAGGGACATGATGTTTGGAAACAAAAAATTGTGCAAATGAATGCAAGAAAAAGTAACTAGTGACAAGAAATTGGATGCGAAAGTGAATGCAATTTTTTCAATTTTGGATGTAATATCAATGTTTCTAAATGCAATTAGGATGATTGACAATGCACTTTTCAATTTTTCAATGAGATAGAATGATGCAAGAAAGAAAAAATGCAACCGATATGCACTTTCACTAATGCAAGATGCAATGCAAGAATGAATGCAACCTAGATCTAGGATTTCAATGGACTCTGTAGACATCGAAAATGTACTGATTGACATAATGCACCTGATCCTGACTTACTAACATCGTTTCTTCCTAAATCATCCCTCGGTCTAACCGTTTAATCAAATTCCCTTATCTGATTAAAGGGTATGTGCAGGATCATCATGGAAAAAATAGGCCCTTAAGTGGCAAAAATTTCAAAAAAATCAAAGTTAGGAAACTTGATGTAAAAATTTGAATAAGTTATCTATATTATTTCAAAAATGTGTAAGAATAGAATCTGTAACAAATTGAATGTTGTTTCTAAACTACTAGGTATGTTTAAAAAAAATATATCACTTTGGTGAAAATTTGAAATTTCAATGTAGTGCTACTTAAATTTTAGGGAAAAATAAAGTAGGTGTCTGTCTAACCACCCTATACAATAAAATGATAATGTTTTTTTTATTATATTTTTAGATATAAGTAGGGACTCATTCCACTGATGTGATGCATATTTTTTGTAATTTTTTCTAAGTAAATAATTAGTATGAATTTTTTTATTACAAATTTTTAAAAATATAAAACTCATATGTCTAACCACCTTAGCATTCAAAACTTCATGAAATTCATTTTCTTTTTTTTAATACTATAGTATGAAGCATAGAATGTGACACATATTTTGGATTAAAAAATGTGATATTGTTTGAAGCTATAGATGTTTTTCAACCCGACCCTATCAATTGGGAATTTAGTCATAATTTGAATAGAAAATGAATAATAATTACTTATTAAATTCCAAGAAAAGCATAATTTATATTGGTGGAAATCACGAGAATCTCCTTTAAAACCCTTTTTAGTTTCATCAATTTTGGGTGTTAGAAATAAATTAAATTCGACCACATGCATACATCATATTTGCCACTTTTTATTTATCATTTATCATACCTAAATTCATCAATATTTGTCTCTTAATTAAATAAATCATTTTGTCTAAATTAAGTCACTTTATCTTGTTAATTAAATCAATTCATCTGATCTAATTATCCCTATTTAATTAAATAATTAATTTATTTGATTAAACCTATAGAGTCTATCCATTAAATTTAATAAATTAAAACCTTGTTGAGATTTAATCTAACCTCATCCTTTTAATTAAATCAAAATCTTTTGTTGTAATTAGCCTCTTATCATATTCCTCTCTTGTTTGAGTTTAAGTAAGAATCCATAAATCTGAGTGAAATAAGTCACATCATCAAATCTCCCATTAAATTAATTAACCCTTGATTAATTTAATCTAATCTCATGTCACATCCTCTAGATGCAAGTTGCATGAAAGTAGAATTTAATTCATTTTATTAAATCCCTATTTTCCCTCACACATGGCATCTTTTGGAATATTCTCTCAATTTGAATTCAAAATTCCAAGTCAACATGTACATCCAGCAAGGCAATAAATTCATCTTACATGTCCTTTGCCTTAAGCCAAGTGGCATTTATTGCATTTTCCCTTCCCTCTTACATGTCATTTCAACAAATTTGAATTTCAAATATTGGCATTTATTGGCACAAACCCCAAATCTTGCACAACCATCATCCATTCATAGTTGACAAGTGGCACCATATCATTGGATGAATGTTAGTCCCACATTGCTCAAAATTGGACTTTCATCCATCTTGAAATCCTATAAATGAAGATCTCCTCTCCTCATTTGATCATCCACATTCCAAGCAAAGTTACCATGTTGAAATACTTAGCCATTTTCATCCATCATTTGAGTTCTTAGCTAGGTTATTGCAGATTTTAGGCTTGGAGCTATCACATTCTTCACCAAAGTGGATCAACAATCTTCAACAAAAATCAACTTGCATCTTAGGGATTGGGAAAGGGCCAAATTTTCACATCAAATTGGCACCAATTCCCCCATGGGATTAAGAGTTTGCTAGCTTAATTAGGATCCAATCTTGTTTTTGTGATTTCATAGTGTTTTTAGTATTTTCTTCCTAATTTTATTATGTTAATGAATCTCATGGGGAATCCATGTTTAGGCTTGCATTTCCTTGTTTAACTTGTTTAATCATGTTGTTTTGCAGGTACCTAGGGTTGGGTTCACACAGACTCCAAATCAAAAAATGAATATTCCAAAATGTTAGGTTCACCAAAATGATAGGAGGAAAATGGATACCTTAAGATATCACACTTTTTCCTCTAAGCATTCACTAATGTCCTAGGAGTCCCAATTGGATTAACTTACAACCTCACAAGGTGAGTCAATTCACAATTAGAAAGGACCTAGGAGGGGGTTCTTTAAGCTTTAAGGGGTTCACCACCAAGCAATTGATTGGAAAAGACAAATAAGCATTCAACCTACAAAATATAGCAATACAAGCTAAATAATGAGTGCAAATGATGAAATTAAGCTACACCAAGTTAAGGTATGTGTACCTAGGAAGTCTGGAAATGTGATGAGGATACTAGAAATGTAAAGAAGTTTCCAAAATATGTTGTGGAGGACTAAGACGCCCAAGGTGGCATATTAGTCTCATTGCTCTTTTCGGGGGAAATGTGGAGTCTTTGAATGTCGGAACTAGATCTAAAGGAATCTTTGAAAAATATGCTCGGGAGGACTAAGACGCCCAAGATGGTGTATTAGTCCTATTCTAAATTTCTGCAAACTCTGAACAAGATCATGAGCTCAAAGGTCCGCACTTG
Source organism: Sequoia sempervirens (assembly GCA_007258455.2). NCBI lineage: Eukaryota > Viridiplantae > Streptophyta > Pinopsida > Cupressales > Cupressaceae > Sequoia > Sequoia sempervirens. The sequence goes on from VDFB02038537.1 coordinate 14,403, forward strand.
CTTCCTTTCCAATCTCAAGTTCTAAAACTTTTGGATTCAGCCTGTAGATGAGTTTCCATGAAGATGATAACTTTTGTAATGCAACTTTTCACTCCAAGTGATCTTCAAGTCTTCAACCTAGATCTGTAATCACAAATATGCAAGATGGACAAACTTGTTGATTATTAGTGAATAGGGATTTTCCTTGGTCAAACCCCTTTTAGGTAATTAAACCAAATGATGAAATGAATCATGAAACATGAAATATGTAAATGATATCACCTTGTATGATGTCTTATGAAGAAAATTTGTAATCTACCATGTAGTGGCCATGAAGAATGTAGATGTTGGATCTTGTAATATGATGTGAACAATGGTTGCAAATATATCTTCAATGCTACATCCACAATCTTGGCTCAACAACATGAATGGATGCACTAAACTCTTGACATGATGCTTGAATCTTGATGATGGCTCCAAATGCTTGATGAATTGCTCTTGAATGAATAAGCTTTCCTTAGGAATGAATTCTTGAATTCTTGCTATCTTGTTATATGAAAATGAGTGGAGGGACCTCATATTTATACTTATTCACATGCTTAATATCTCAAAATTACATCACAACAAGCTGACATATGAAATCATTAAATAAAGGAGGCTAAATCCTACCCAAATTTGAAATTGAATCCCAAAAATAAGTTGAGGACTAAGACGACCTATGTGGAATCTTAGTCCCAAGGCTCAATTCCTAGGGCGTAGACTCCAAAAAGGGACCTTTTTCAGGTGTTTTCAATATTAGGGTCCCAAGACCCATGGAGGACAAAGACACCGTAGGTGGCATTTTAGTCCCACTCCACAAATTAGGGACACATAGACAGAAACATTAAATGATCATTTATCTTTTGAGGTTTTTTAGGATTTACCATAAAAATATATAGTTTATTAGGCTTTTGGATGCAAAATAGGACTGATTAATCCATAAAGAAGCATAAATAAAGCAAGGTGGGCCAAAACAAGTGTGAAAATGCAAGGGTATGCATTTTGCTACACTAGAGGAACAACATCAAATACAAATATTAAGCATTTGGTTAGAATTTTCACTTGATGCTTCAATTCATCTTTGCTTTTCTTATCTTTGACTATCCTATCAACAAACCTTCTCACTACCACCTAGAAGTTGTGTACATCTCCATCCCTTGTGGAATGTCCTAAGTTCACTCTAGGTGATATTGAAGTCACTATTAGTAGCTTGGCTTGCTTATTTTTGTATGGAGGGATGAACTACTTCTACATAGATATGTCCAATGCTATCTTCAAGAAGAATAGATATATTTTACAACTTCTTAGGCTTTGGGGTCCTCTAGATCAGTTGACCAACAAGATCTCTTTCAAGAAGTTTTACTTGAGTAATTTTCCTTTTCTTGGATAAGGTTTGTTCCAACCATGAAGTAGCAATGGGTGTTGTTGTTGATCTAGAACTAGGGGAACCAAATTCCAAAACCCTTCTCAAAGGAGGAGTATCTATTAGCCTATCTTCAAGGGAAGAAGGGGGACTAGGATCTACCCTAGGAGAAGTGTGTGTATCTCTAAGAGGAGAGGTTTCAAGAGAAGAGGCACTTTCTTTAGTGGGGGAGACAAAAACATTAACTGTATCTTCTTGTTCTTGTTCTTCTTATCCTTCTACTTTTTTTTCTTTGTCCTATTGTGAAGGTTCCAGGGCATCTTCTCCACATGTCCTTTCAAGAAATTTTTCCTATAGAGGCTCTCCATCATCACCACCTTGTCCTCCTGATGATACATGTTGTGTAGCAGAGGTTTGTGTTCTTGAAGCCAAATGTACAATTGGCTACCCTCTCTTTTTGGTTGAGTATTATGTGACTTTATAAAGGAAGCTTTCTTCTCTACATTCTTCTTTGTAACCCATTCTTGTGTTCTTCTCAACATAACTACATTTTTTTCTTCAATGGTTTCAATTCATTTGATGCTCGAATCCATAGATACAATAGGATGAGTTTGAATGCGGTTAACAAAAATAGGATCCAATAGATCAAATCCATCATCCTCTATTCCTTGGACATCCCACCCTAATTTAAATGTAACAATTTTCCTTAGGGTTGACCTCATCCAGCTTCTCCTTCTCACGTCATACTCATTTGCACAATCATCCAATAATCTTCTAGGTTTGGAACATGACTAAAACCAAGACCTAGTTGCATATTATTAATTACAAAGTCTTTATTGTCGAAAGAAAACCTCCCACCATAAAACTATAATGTATACTTAACAAGATCCCTCTCAATATTAAGGGAATCAAACATAGAGTTTCAAAAAAAGTAACCAAAATCAATGGGAAATTGTATAACAACCTTCTTCCTCTCTTGGCTCCTTTTGTTCACCTCTGCCACTTTCCTACATACTTCGATCAAGATAAAAATTTCTTCTACATATTTAGGGAGCTTGAGTGGGAGACCATCAAATCTGCCAACTCTTATATATGAAAACCTCTAAAATTGTATAAAATGACTCCCATAGGTATTGATTAATTGTATTGCTTCAGGAGAGATTCTCAAATTGATGTCTCCTTGAATTTCCAAAACCATCCTCATAGTAAATGCATCATTTACTCTCCTATAATGGTGATAGCTCTTCCCTAATTGCACCTTGTCATAATAATCAGAAATCTAAACCTCTTGAGGTTGAAGTGCATTTGACCTCAGCTTAGGCCAAGGTCTCATACAAGCAATGGCATAAAGAAAATAGGACATATAATAAAACTTGTTAATAGAGAAATTAATGATCATTGAATGTATTTGGTCACCAATCAGTTGTGCCCAATCTAAAACTTTCTCGCCACTAATAATGATCTACATGAAGAAGTGCATACACTCTTTAAAATCATGTGCTCTATCATTCCCTTTCAACATGTGTAAGAGAACAATTATGTCAGAGATTTCCTCAATGAAGTGGTTCTTGTGCATGTTCTTAAGCAATTGAGACTTTCCTTTCTTCAGTGTAGTGAGCCATTATTTATCAATTACATTCCTATACCTTTCCTTCTTCCCTGAAAATGTATAGTAGGAAGAGGAAAAATTAAAATTTGCATATACTTCTTGTTCTAGAATTTTGAGACAAGAAGCAAAGGTCTCTCTTTGAATCTTTACCACTAACCGGTCATTTTTCCTCACTTCTATCATCTAAGGGTTGTAATGATTTATATATTCTAACACCAAGTCAAGGCACTAGACAACCACTAGGAATACCACACCTTGCAACAACCCACTTTCAATTAGATTCTAGGTTACGGGTGACCAGTCAATTTTCCCAATTCTTTCCCAAAATTAATCTAAACTTGCAACCTTAATTTGGTATCCCAATTTTTAGCATGGTGTTGATTAAACTAAATGAGTATTCATTCCCTTGATACTTGTATTTCATGGTGGGAGAAAACCTTAAAAATTATATATACACAATTTGTAGACAGGAATGGGAAATGCTTGTGCAAGTTCAATTCTCCTTAGTTAGGGTATAATTATATTATCCTCTAGTAAATTGTAGCTCAACAAGAGAAAACTGTACGTTCAAGTTGTGTCCTTAGCTTTGAAAGTCACTAGCTATGCTATTTTGCGAATTCATCTTATTCTTGTATAAAATTTCCCTCAAGTGCTTGTAAAATGAGCACTTTGAATAGTTCAATTTTCCTATAAGTAGTCCATAATTAATTCTAGGAAGTGATAGATAGCCATTAATGGTGCCCCATTTGGTGTGTGCAAGCTTCCTAATCTTTCGTTTCACTTCAACCTCCTTTTGAATATTTGAAAAGGAACAACTAGTAAGGATTTTTGGTGAATTGAGTAGTTTCAACAACCCTGTTGGGAACCAACAAAGGTTCTGAAACTTATATACAATTCTAAATTGTCACCTTCATTATGTAATCTTCATTACATCACTTTCTGAAGCAAGGAAGGAATTTACAACTTACTATTTGTTGGAAGACAGTGTGGTTTCTTAAACCTCATCGAAGGTTGATGGAGGTTTCAAAACCTATCGAAAACTCCAAAATTTCCTTATCTTCTTTTTCTTTTTTGGAAGTTGCCAAGGTTGTGAAAAACACTTCGGGGCCTGATGTAGTTGTAAAAACTCTCATAGGACTAGCTACAAAGATGAACCTTAACCTTAAAACTTTTGATACATTGAGCGAAAACAAGGTTATGACAACCTAGGCAGGGCTCAACAAGGTTTCAAAAACCA
>VDFB02038538.1:0-28235 GCA_007258455.2 Sequoia sempervirens
TTTATCATTTGTCATTTATCATTTCAGTCAATTATTATTGTTTTAGCCTCTACTTGACCTAGGGTATGCCCCCTTGATCATCATCATTTGTTGTATGTGGAGGTAGAGATACCAAAACAAGATTTGACTTAGGCAAGCCCCTATACAACACAACCTTTCCCCTTTTTTTCATGTGTGCAAGTTAGGTCTAGGAGTTTTAGTGGAAGATGGTTCCAAAAAATACAAAGTAGACTATAACCTACATCTCAGAGTTTATAGATCCAAAAAAGGATGAAGCCAGTCTAGGGCACCCCACACCCCTAACCTTGCAAATCAGCCCCAAATTCTTGTCACGGGTTCCTCTCTATATCTCAGTCTCATATATGGAGCCTTTCTATTAATTTCCTTTTTTTTGTGCAATAAATTACATTTTCAGATCTAGGGTTATATGTCAAATAGGCTTATTAAAACACACATAAAATTTATCTCTTAAATTACAAATCAAGAACATAAACCCTAGGAGATTGGTTCTCCCTTGTGGTAGCAATCCAATCATCAAACCCTAGTTGGTTTAAATTTTTGAATGTGGATTCAAAGTGAAAAGGAGATAATCCTAGTTAATCTAATTAGATCTAGGATCACTTTTCCTACTTTACACTAAGTAAAACACAAAAAAATACAATCATAAGGGTGTGCAAAGTGACCCACACTTTCTTGCTCAAGGATTTACACACCAAAATAAAATGTATGTTACCATGCTTGAAACTATCCCCAAACATAGTTAACTATACACATGCAATGATCCCAAAATGAATTTTTATATGGATGACATTTTTATATCCACACTACCCTTTTCTAAAGTTAAATTTGTAGTATAAATTTTAACTATGTTAACTACCCTTTTCAAGCAGACAGAGCAAATTCCAAACTTCAAATCATATTCAAATATATTCACAATTCCAAGTATATTCTAGACATTTTATGATAGAGTGATAACCATATATATATTGGATGTCAAAGGACAAAAATACATATGCACTAATAAAAGTAAAAAAAAAAACTATCTAGTACCATCCTCATAGTTCAAGGATGCATATAAAATTAATGTAACCTAAACCACTATTGGCTAGAGAAAATGACTACAATATCTCCACATTTAATCTCCATTGATAGCCAAAGAACAAAAGGAGACACACATTCAATATAATATGCTAAGTGTGCTACAACTTTTAACTAATACTAACTCACACATTGACCATTTATATAGATTTTTCCACAATAATAATTAAGAAATTAAAGAATTTTAATACACAATATTAATTGATATGAAATGAGAATATATACTTATTTCCTATATAGTTATATCTAGGTTTATTTTAACACATTTAACTATAATCTCTAAACTCAGTCTCATTATCATAATCTAAAGCATAGGAGTAAGAATAATTTGAGACTTCACATCCTTCCTAGTAGCATTCATTTACTTGAAAAGGATCACAAAACTCTATATTTCATACCTTTTAATTCATCTAGATAACTTTTTATTTATTCAAATTCAAGCCTCATACATTATTAGTCTGACATTTTTCAAATTAGATCCACTTATCAAATAAGAAAATCTTTATCAATATTAAATTACTTATCTAATTCGAACATATATTCAAGAATTAACAAAGATATAAATATGTTTAAGTACCATATTGGGATTTTGGGAAGGGATAGTAGGACTTCATTTTCAAGGTGGTCTAGATGCAACACATGAAATATTTTAGTTTATAAAAAGAAAGTGAAATATCTATATCAAGGTCAACAAAATTATGTTACTAAGAGGTTGGCTCCATTTCAAAACAAGCCAATAATCAAGACACATGTAGACAAGTGCATCAAGTTCATCTAGAATGAAACAAGAAGCACTAACTATCAATTTACACAATTATTTTTAACCATTTAATTATCACATTTAGAGAATTTTTGAAATCATCATTTCATGTTATTATGATGGTTATATAAGGTAATCACATCCTTACACAATCAAGTTTGGACCCTTCCTAAGACATGCTAATTAAATAAATACAAGGAAATTTATACTTACATTGAAATGCTAAAAATAGTATGTTCACTAGTCAAATTTCTTTCATTCTTATATTTCTCTTAATCTTATATTGCATTAAATTGGAAATAGAGGCAAGATTTCAAGAGTGCATACATCAAGGTACAAGATCCTGAAATTAGTTTTCTAAAATCCTAAAAGGACCCATTCACCACTGAAGGTGAATGAGTCCTCCATAGCTCAAAAACAACTTTCTGGCAAGGTACACAACATTTTATGCTCTAAAAACATCCCCCATAGTTGCTATAATAGTTAGGTTGTATTTCTAGTTGTTATTAGCTTCTTATTTTGCAAAATTGAAGTGATTTTAGGCTTGGAAAAATAAGTGATCCATCATCTTGCACCACACATTTTGGTGGATCCTATTTTTCCACCAAATCACATATTTATCGCTTAAAATCCAAAATGTGAATCCAATTAACTCTAAATCAATACTGTAAGCTTAAGTTCAATAAACTAAGTAATAATTGCATCACATAAGTAGCTTAACATTTAAAGATACCAATGTTGATCACCAAATGCCAATCCACTAACTTTTAAAGCAATACGCAATGTTAGGTTCAATACAACTAAGTAATAATTGCATCTCATAGAATAGTTTAATAATTAAAATACCAATACAAACTTAGCTACGTATTGATAAATGCCTACTATAGCTATTTAACCCCTACTCCCAGACAAATCTAGTCCTAAGGCAATATCCAATGTGCATTTCAAGGTTCTTTCTATTTCAGAACATAAATCTCAAAGAACAATACATCATAAACATTGATAAGTAAGATGCAATGAGTGCTAAGTGGACCATTCATTATCATGGGAGATGGGTTCTTGTGAACCACTATTCAGGAAGGCCCAATGCTCTGAGCATCACCTAGATGCAATGAGTGCTAAGTGAACCATTCATTATCATGAGAGATGGATTCTTGTGAACCGCTACTCATGAAACATGGGTCAATGAGTTTGACTCATAAAACTACATAGTTGAATCTTGATAACAATATCACAGCCATAAACATTTCTAAAAACCCTTTGAATATATATTATATAATACTGCCATTGTTCTTGGCTAAAGACCAAACTAGAAACAGAGTAAATCTAATCCTAAGCCAATACCCGGTGTGATTCAAAACAATGCACCAATATTAAAATCTTTCAAAACAATCAATAATCAAATGTTCAAAATTCTTCCACACACACCCTATCAATAGTGCCACACATTTCCAAGCATACATAGACATCACGAAAATCCCCACAAATATATATAATGCCATGCTACTCAGTTTGATCTTGCATGTAGTCTCATCTATTTGTTTAGAACATTGGTAACAAGTAAAGCGATAAAAATAGGCATGCCACCTGATCAGCCTCTTTCAAAGGCATGCCACCTGATCAACCTCTTTCACTCAGCTTTACTTGATTTCTTTACGAGTTTCTCAGAAAATAATAACATACATGCTCACATTTGTAGCATCCAGGCTATGATAAATCTCTTAAAAAAGGAAATATCTAGTGTGTGATTCAGGCTTTTTTCTATTTCAGACACATAGATTTCAAGGAACAGTATCCAATATCAAAATTTCAAAAAAAAGGCTGGACATTTCCATCCAATAATCAAATGTTCAAAATGCATCCAACATATATATATAATCTAGCAATGACTCCACACACTTCCAAACATCCTTACATATTACTAAAACCCTATGAATATATATTATATAATGCCACCATTGTCCATGCAGAGAAGGATCGTCCTACTCAATCAAAATCATATTATAAAATGGTATCGTTGCCCATGCAGAGGAGATCCTGCTACTCATTCAGAATAAGTTTTATCTTGTTTGCAGTTGCATTTATCTGTTTAAACATGTTCATAAGTCAAGAGATCAAACTTACCAAGCCACCTGATCAACCTCTTTGGCTCACAAATTTTACTTCATTTTTTACAAGATTCTCTGATTTTTTTCACAAGGTGCACTTATCTGCAGCTTTCATGCTATGATAATTCCATGAAAAAATGACTCAGATAACATCTTCAAATAATTTATGGTATCAAATAAAAAGAACAATTTGTCAAATTGATGGCATCATGCTGGAATAAAAAATTGTTAACCACCAATATCCTTATAGTGCTTGAGCTTATGCTTCTTAAATTCTGCACATTGACAAGGAATCCATAAATCCTATTTCAAGAAAAAAAGTACATTGATTCTTCTAGAATGAAGGTATTTAAAAGAGCAGAAAAATAAATTATAATGATCTGGAGATCATCCATCAACAACTATATAATGCAAAAAATATATGGAAGACTTTCAAAATTCTCCATTACTGATTTGAGGAAGGGAATATGCACTTATACAAATAAATCGCAACTAAACAAAAAAAAATGATTCCATATCAACTATCTTCTAACTACTTCTAAAGTAACAATGTTCATTATTCTCATTTCTTGCATTCTCCCTCATGGTGAATATTGGAAAAATATATATTTTTTAAAAAAGTCATTATTTTGCCATTCTCCTTCATAATGAATATTGGGAAGAACACCAAGAAACACTTGAAGTGTCTAAAATTGATCATGAACAAAGGGCTTCATAAATATGTCAACGATCTAGGTCACTATAGAACAGTACTTATAAAAGTTCAACCAAGTCCTATTGAACTAATTCATGGATGTAGTGGTGTTGGATCTCAATATGCTTAATCCTACAATGATGGGACCATGTTGAATGTACAACATATCCTATAATAGGTGCCTCATAGATTTGTGCTGAGCTTCTGCAATAGAAAGGGATATAGTAGGTTGCTTCTTGGACTTCTAAGAAAGTCATATAGAATTAAAACTAGTAGACTTTTGATTATTTATAGAATCTACCCAATGTGAATCAATATATTCAGCCAATCTACTCTCCTTTGAATTCTAATAAATGAAGAGCATAATGCAATGTCCCTTGAAGATACAAGGACCTAGCATGGACACTCCAATGTGTCTCTGTAGGTTCTAGCATGGACCTAGAGACCAAGCTCACTACATATGTGATATCTCATCAAGTATTATTCAAATATATCAAGAAACCAATCAACTATCTATAGATAGTAGGAGTCACCAAGGTAGACTCACTAGAATTTGACAACTTAAGTCCAACTTCAAGAGGTTTGGCCACATAAATGCAATAATTCATATGAAACCTTTGGAGAATATAAAAAACATACTTTTTTTGAGAGATAAATATACCATCATCAAGTTATCAAACTTTGAGACCCAAAAAATAATGCACTTGTCCCAAATCAATCATCTCAAAATTTAGAAACTATACCTACTCTAAGCTATGCCTCTTCATGAGGATGTGGTCCTAATAGTAGGGGATAGACCTTGGACTCAACCACTAGATTGTGAGGGCCTCCCTTTTTGTTGTCATTGTTGCTTTTGTATTGGCCACTTGGCTTTAACCTACTCTCTCTCTCTCTCTCATCGATCTGGTTCTACAACTTGGTGGAATAATGACTCTAAAGATCATTTGACTGTTGAGGCTTCCGAGGCTCCTCCTTCTCCATGTTCCTCTCCTACTCCACTAGCTACTTATGCTCAGCTCCCGATCACTGTTGAGGTTGTGGTAGAGGATTCTCAGTGTTCTCCTCCCGCTCTACTGATAGCTTTTGCTCAGATCCAGGCCTCTGCTTTGATTGTGGACATCTCTATGCCTTGCTATCCTTTTGATCCTCCTTTTTGTATTTAGGTTCTTCCTACGGGGGAGTCTCGTCTTGTGTTCCCTTCTAGTGAGAAGCTAGAAGATTCTATAGCTTGGATTGTTGTTCATCATAGGCATAAAGGTCCTTGTATTTTGAGGGACAAGCCTCTTGTTTAGGGTTGGGACACTTGTTCCCAGTTCTTTGTACTAGTCTTTAGCTTGGCTAGTCTTTGTTCTTGTTTTCTAGTCTCACCTTCATGGGACTTGTATTGCTTGATGGTTGTTTTCTTTTTAGTACGGGCCCTTTCCTACTTTAAAGTCTAATCAAAACTTTAGAAACAAGGATGAATTATTCCAATTGTAGATAAAACCATTCACATAAAGAACTAGAATAAAAATATATCCTCACCAAAATTCCTGATATAAAAATTAGAATCTTATCAAGGCTCTTTACAAAACTTTTTTGCTAGAGTTTAGAGTGAATTCTAGAATATCATGATTTTGGTGTTTGGTTAAGACCATACAAGGCCTTCTTCAACTTGTAAAAAAACTATTTTTTAGAGGAGTTTGAATGTCTTTATGTTGAGTGACATAAAACTCTTCATTAATATAACCATTCAAAAAAGAACTCTTAACATTCATTTGATAAATAGTCCAACCATGTATTGAGTAGCTAAAACAAAAGTAGTCTAACAATATCCATCCATGCTACAAGAGATTGTTTTTCAATAAAATCAACACCTTCCTATCAATTGCACACCCTTTTGCTACCAATATATCCTTATGCTTGTCAATACTTCCATTAGAATTGTATTTAGTTTTGTAAACAATGATTTTGGTTTTCCCCTCACAACGCTTTGCTCCTCTTAGGGTTTTTCACCTAAAAGGAGAAAGGGGATTGGATGGGGGACCAAAATGAAATGGTTTACACTCAAGACTAATGTTAATGAGATGTATTATGCCTAATTAAGATGTCCTAATGCTCTAATCAAAAATTGAAGTGATCTAATGATGCAAAATTATGAAAATGTGAAGTGCTGGAAAACACAAGGTGATATGCAAAAATTCCTAAGAATGTAACTAAATCATGAAATAATAGAACAAAATGAAAGAGATGCACTTGGAATCAGAAGTTTGATGTTCGAAGATTTTGGAATCCTAAAAAATTGACTGCAATGTTGACCAGGACACTTAGGCCAATCTGAGCAACTTAGTCCAGTTTTGGGAAACTTTGTCGAAACGAGAATCTGCCAAATGGGTATCCAGAAATGTCAAAATCAGTTTTTAGGCCCAAAATCAAGACTAATTCAGCCCTAGTGGTGACTTAGTCCTCCTACAAATTTCAAGAAATTTAGGGCAAAATCTTGTAGTCTCAAGTCTGCACTCCCTTTTCGGATAGGTTTTTGTACTTGATTCTACAGAAAATGGGGCAGAAAGTCTCTCCAAGCTTGAAATAAGGTGATGTTGACTTGATTGACTTTGTACACTTTTTATCACTTTTCAACACCTATTGCTTAAAAAATCTGCATACAAAAGTCACATGCAAAAGGGGAAAAATGGTTGAGGGTTAGAGAATAGGGGTTTGCCTTGGTCAAACCCCACTTTGGTAATCAAACCCTAAACAATGAAATGAGATGAAAAGAGAGTGATAAATAGATAATATGCAAATGCTAATGTCATAAACTTACCACACCATTGATACTCAAATTTGAAGATGTGCAATGAAGAACTCCAATAGCTTGACTTGATAATGCCTGATTTGCTTAAATGCTTAATGAGTGCAAGAGATTGTGTGTGATTTGGAGATAAATGATTGTAGGAGATGTAAAATGAGGTGAAAACCCCTTATTTATACTTATTTTACTAAAATTTCCTGAAAGTAACACATCACAGGCCGACCTCAAGGGTTAGAGGACAAAATCCTACTAGAAATTTAAAATTATTTTGATTTTTGTGCCAAAAAGGACCAAGTCACCCCTATTGATGACTTAGTCCTACTTAAGCAAATTAAGTGGGTGTCGGGAATTTTAGGACATTAAATTTTTTCCAACAGCAATATCCTTAGCAACACACTTGAAAACGGTTGGAAAGTGTATTAAGGGGTCATTTAGACATGAGAAAGGTAGTGAAATTAAGCCTAGAAAAGCGTGAAATCTTGTTACAAGACTTTACAACACTTTAAAATAGGACTTAATAAGTGATAAGAAGGTGATTTTTAGGTGAATTGTAATGAATAGAGTTTAGAAAAGTGTAGAAATTTTTTACAACACTTCAAAACACCTTCACAAGACACCATAATTTGAATGTTTAAGCCCTAATGTGAATGTTTTGACCACATTACAACATTATACCTAGGAAAAATCAAGCCAAAGCCCATTAGAAAGACTCAATTGAGCATAAAAATGTCAACTATACATTTTTTGGTGACACATTAAGCCCCCAATTTAGTGAAAGGATGAACTTGCTTCAAACTCTTGCTAAAGTAGCCCAACATGCACATCGAGAGGGATCCTAATGTACTTACGTTGGTAAGATGAAACAACAATAACCAGAAGAGATGGTCAAGCCCCCAAGATCAAGATCTCATGGCAAACCAAACATAAGCACAAAAGAACATGCATGATGATGAAAAAGAATGAAAGCTTCAATCATTTGTCCAGCTCATTGTGGATTAGATCTAGGATGATTGTTTGAAAAAGAGAATGCATACTCACTCTGGGGTGACAGAACTCATGGTGGTCCATTGGGTGAGAAGACCCAAAAAGGTAAGATACATGTACGCTAGTTGGTATTCACTCACAAACACAAAGGTGGCTATGGGGAAAGTCATGCCTCGGAATGGGCTTCCCACTCAACCATATCAAAGTTATACCTCCTAATAACTTTAACAAGGCGCCACAAAGGAAAATGTTGGTTTGTGCTTCATGAGACAAGCAAAGCTTCGTATGCTTAGAAATCATGAATGAATGCAAATGTACCACAGGCATGCAAGTTGCGTTATGCAAGGTGATAAAAAGTGCAAAGTGTAAAATGTAAAAAAGTGTAAAGGATGTTCAAATGAGTCTTGTTAGGTTCATGCAAGGTTTATCACTTAGGGAACATTGCGTCTAATGTCTCCAAGAAAGGACCAATCAAGAATAGAATATTCGCAACTTAGGGGATGCAATGTGTCGCATCAGGCCACCAAGAGGAATGTAATATGCAAAGATAGATCACACTCATGAAATACATCACACCCAATGTCATCCACAAAGTGACGAACTCATCGTATAAAGTAACAAGGCTACACTTAGAATGCAAAAATGCAAATGAAATTATGCCAATGTATGCCCTCCAGTTGAAAGGAATTATTGTACACTAGTCTGAGAGCAATTACTTTAAAGTAGCAAAGGAAAATTACTAAAAGAAAACAAGACATGAGAGCCAACTTGAAAAGATCTTATGCCAAGTCATATGTTTCTAAGTTAGGTTGCTTCATGTAAACAAAAAAGAAAATAAAATAAAAGAAAAGTAGGGTTGCCCCCAGAAAGGAATACACCAAATACATAAGGGATTTATGGATTTGGGGTCAGTATGTTCATTGTTGCAATGTTTTTTATGAAAGAGCTTGGAACTATCATCATTCCCCAAAGCACATAGAACTTGAAGAATGACACAAAGAGAGTGAAAACAAACAAAAAAGACAAGTCTATTTTGGGTCAACATGGAAAAAACATTGTGGTCTCAACACTTTGCATCATCCCCAAAAGGAAAACACAAGTGAAAAGATAATGAAAAGGAAAAACCTTTTGGGTCAACATGAAGGAGACATTGCGGTCTCAATACCTTGCATCATCCCCAAAAGGAAAACACAAGCAAAAATGAAAGAGAAAAAGGACCTTTTGGGTCAACATGGAAGAGACATAGGGCGTCTCAACACTTTGCGTCATCCCCAAAAGGAAAACACAAGTGAAAAGGAAAGAGAAAAAAAAGGACCTTTTGGGTCAACATGGAAGAGACATAGGGCATCTCAATGCTTTGTGTCATCCCCAAAAAGAAAACACAAAACAAAAAGTGAAAAAGGACAAATTATGACATATAGAAGAATAGAGGTACAAATAGAGGAAGTGTACAAAGAGAGAGAACATCAAACACATGATACAGGGGAACACGATACGCACATAAAACAAATGAAAATGTAAAGGGAGCTAGTAAGGCAAATGTAAGTCAACCATTAACCAAGGTATTGGCTTCTCAAGCTTGATTAGTACAAGCGGAAGGGAAATAACGTAGTTAAGAGACAAGAACAAATGCATTATTAGAATTTAAGGCTAATAATTTCTTGCTCTCACATAATGTAAGGCTAGAATGAGCCAAGAAAGGTGATGGGATGAATCACGCAATAGTGAGAATGGAAAATTCTACAAATATGCCATGATAAAAAGGAGTTTAGTTCTTAAGGGATGATGGGAAAGCATTTAGTATCAGTGAAGTGATACTTGTTCAATATGTCATCCAATGTTCAACATTCTTCAGTGTGGTGTCCAAGAACACGATGATATTTGCAAAATCATGTGTTAGAATCTTTGGGACATATAACCAACCTATTCATAAGTGGTAAGAGTATAAGGCCTTTGTTTAAAATAAATTGAAGTTTCCTTTCACATTCATGTGGAGGATGTGAAGGAAACTTGAGTTTTTTCAATTTGCAAGGTCATTTTCGTTTGCTAGACTCTCCTTTTTCATGAATGGAAGGAGGAAGAGGGTTTGTGGGGATCCTAGCATCCTTTTCATTAAAATCAGGTAATGGTTGTTCACGTGGAAGGAGGATGTTCAAGTCAGGAGGAGAATCAAATATCACCGTATCATCATCTCAAAGTCTCCAATATTCAAAAGGAGGCTTGTTGTCATGAGGAGGATCTTGATATCCTAATCCTGTTGTGTTTTCTTCTTGTGATTTTTGTTCAAGAGTTGGTGAATGTTATGTTCAATTGTTGTATCACAACCTTGTTTGCTTAATATAGTAAAGCCCTTTCCATAGGTTTCTTGAAGGTTGATTGGTGTGTTTGTAACTTTGTTGTCCTAAAATGGTTGTGGAGGTGCTTGTTGAGAGGAACTAAGTTCTCCTAATGGAGGGAACTTAGGTCCTTCGGTTGTTTCAGGGTGAAGGTAACCAAACATATCAGGGGGTGCAATAGTAGGGAGAGTTTGTGACCTCGTGGATGGGTAAAAGGCTACATTGGCTTCAAGGTTATTAAGGCATTTTTTAGAGAACTTATTCATGCTATCATCATCTTCTCCAATGATTTATACATCATGAGGAGTTGGAGGAGCATGAATAGGCTCAAGATCATTAGGATCACAGCCAAAGGCACAATTGGACATGTCTATTAAGGATTTCAAGGAATTCCAAATCTTATCAAATGAAAAGGCCATGATGCAAGAGATATGAAATGAAAAAAATAATAAATTTGAAAATTCTGATAGAGTACAAAGATAGAAAATAAAATTACAAAAAATACGTAAAAATTACCAAAAAATGTAGTGCAAAATATGCAAAAGGACTAAGTCGCCCAAGGCAGAAATTTAGTCCTACTGATGATTTTTTTGTTTTTTTCAAAATTCTTAAATGAAATTCTATGTCTTTTAGATGCAAAAATGCAACTATGGTATGTAAATGCAAAGTTTTTTGTGTTTTTTAATGCAAAAAGGATGCAAGAGTGCAAGCTAATATGAACTTTTTCACTAATGCAATTGAAAACTCTATGATGCACTTTAATCAATTATGCAAGATGCAATGCAAGTGAAACCTAGGATGCACTTTAAAATCAGAAAGTAATAATGTTCAAAAGATTCAGGTTCACCAAAATGTAAACAATGATTTTGGTTTTCCCCTCACAATGCTTTGCTCCTCCTAGGGTTTTTCACCTAAAAGGAGAAAGGGGATTGGATGGGGGACAAAAATGCAAGGGTTTACACTCAATACTAATGTTAATGAGATGTATTATGCCTGATTAAGATGTCCTAATGCTCTAATCTAAAATTGAAGTGATCTAATGATGCAAAACTATGAAAATGTGAAGTGTTGGAAAACACAATGTGATATGCAGAAATGCCTAAGAATGTAACTAAATGATGAAATAACAAAATAGAATGAAAGAGATGCACCTGGAATCAGAAGTTTGATGTTGGAAGATTCTGGAATCCTGAAAATTTGATTGGAATGTTGATCGGGACACTTAGGCCAGCCTAGGCAACTTAGTCCCAGTTTCGAGAAACTTTGTTAGAACGAGAATTTGCCAAATGGGTATCCAAAAATGTCAAAATCAGTTTTCAGGCTTGGAAGCAGGACTAATTCACCCCTGGTGGCAACTTAGTCCTCCTGTAGATTTTGGGAAATTTGGGACAAAATCTTGTAGTCTTAGGTCTGCACTCCCTTTTTTGACAGACATATGTACTTGATTCTGTAGAAAATGGGACAGAAAGTCTCTCCAAGCTTGAAATAAGGTGATGTTGAATTGATTGAATTTGTACACTTTTTGATCACTTTTCAACACCTATTGCTTGAAAAATCTACATACAAAAGTCACATGCAAAAGGGGAAAAATGGTTGAGGGTTAGAGAATAGGGGTTTGCCATGGTCAAACCCTACTTTGGTAATCAAACCCTAAACAATGAAATGAGATGAAAAGAGAGTGATAAATAGATAACATGCAAATGCTAATGTCATAAACTTACTACACCATTGATGCTCAAATATGAAGATGTACAATGAAGAACTCCAATAGCTTGACTTGATAATGCTTGATTTGCTTGAATGCTTAATGAGTGCAAGAGATTGTGTGTGATTTGGAGATAGATGAGTGTAGGAGATGTAAAATGAGGTGAAAAACCCTTATTTATACTTGATTTTATTAAAATCTCTTGAAATTAACACATCAAAGGCCGACCTCAAGGGTTAGAGGACAAAATCCTGCTAGAAATTTAAAATTATTTTGAGTTTTGTGCCAAAAAGAACTAAGTTACCCCTATTGGAAACTTAGTCGCACTTAATCAAATTAAGTGGGTATTAGGAATTTTGGGACATTAAATGTTTTCCAATGGGAATATCCTTAACAACACACTTGAAAACGGATGGAAAGTGTATTAAGGGGTCATTTAGACATGAGAAAAGGTTGAATTAGTGAAATTAAGCCTAGAAAAGCATGAAATCTTATTACAAGACTTTACAACACTTCAAAATAGGACTTAATAAGTGACAAGAAGGTGATTTTTAGGTGAATTGTAATGAATAGAGTCTAGAAAAGTGTAGAAATGTTTTATACCACTTCACAACACCTTCACAAGACACCATAATTTGAATTTGTTAAGCCCTAATGTGAATGTTTTGACCACTTTACAACATTATACCTAGGCAAAATCAAGCCAAAGCTCATTAGAAAGACTCAAGTGAGCATAAAAATTTCAACTATTCATTTTTTGGCGACACAAGTTTTATATACATATTTGGTAGCTACATTTTTTTTTATCAAAGAGCAACTCAACCAAATCCCAAGTGACATTTCTTCCAATGGATGATATCTTACTCTTCATGGTTTCAACCCATTTTTCTCATTCACAAGCTTTATCAAAATTACATGGTTCATTATTCTGCATGACTTGAGTTATCATGGCATAGTTAACTTTGGCATGAGATTTTGGTGACATTCCTCAAAATTGGTGTCCATGATAAGAGTTGGAGAATGATATTTTTAGTTCTTTGATATTTTTGATATCTCCTTGTCCCCACACTCAAGGATTTAGGTTTTGTAGTATCATCTACTTTTGTTTCATCAAACACAAGTGGATGAGAGTCTTATTTTACATCATTTACCAACTAGTTAGATTTTTCTAAATCAATCACAAAGTTTTTATCCCTTCCATCAATGTTATATAATTTTTCTCTTTCAACAAATATGACATCTTTACTTATTATTAATTTCTTATTGACAAGATTATATAATCTATAATCTTTTTTTCAAGGTCATACTCAATGAAAATGGATTTGATGCTCTTAGATAATCTAAATTTGACCTTTCTTCTCTTGGTATTTAAGCATAAAAATGCATCCAAACACTTTAAGATAAAAAAATGATGGCTTAATGTTGAACTAAGCTTGTTGATGATTCATTCCATGAGCTAATTTTCAACCATATGTTTTTTTAAGGAACTCTATGTTCAAAATATATTTCTAGGACTTAATTTTCTAAAAAGGTCTTTAAGTATTACTCCAATCACTATCATTCCACAAATCCAATGATTGCAAGCAAATTTAGGTTAAGCTCTATGAAGAGGCATATGCATTAATGTGATCAAAAATATATTTTAGAAAGTTAAAACCTAAAATCAAGTTTCCTGTAGTATTCTCTAGGATTCAAAATACCTTCCACCTAAATTAATAAAATCAAAAAATCACATAGCCTGAGGGGACTATACACACATTCAAGAATAAAGGTATTTCACCATATAAATTAAACCATTCAAGAACATGTTTTAGTTCATCTTGTTTTGAGTTCTTGAAACTTTTAGCAAAACAAAATGCTTGAAAAGAATATTAATAATCACAGTATCGTCATGACATAATTATAAATTCCAAGGCCTCTTCCATTTACAAATATTAAAAAGAAAAATGATAAAGTGCATTAAGACTGAAACCTATTAAAAAAAACACAAATGGTAGTTTACCAAAACCCCACCTTCAATTACTTTCAAGCTAACATTACTTAGCCCTAATTCTTTGTTCCTGCAATAGATAATCAAACCCCAACTTGTGAATACTTTTTAACTCATCATACAAACCATAAACTATCCCATACTAAACTACTTAAACTCTTTTTGAGTGCTTCAAAAATTTAGCAAGTCAATTTGGGGTTTTAAATACACCAACAGTATAAAACCAACCTTAAATGAGTCAAAAAGTAAGTTACACACCCAAATTTAATTCATTTTGCTCACATCTACATGACATTACATATTGTATTTGTTTTGGTGCATGTTTTTATCATATATTTTAGGGTGTGTTTTAGATTATTTTTTAATATTTTTTATAATCAAAATTTCAAAATTATTGTCATCATGTCTTTTATCATTTTAGTGTTTTTGTTTCCTATTTCATATGGGTGTTAGCACTAGAGTGTTGATGTCTATATGGACATACTAGCATCCACTGACTGTACAATCACATGGGCTCCATTTGGCACCCAAGATAGAGGCTTTTCTAATGTTTCATATTCATAACCAATGTCAAGCCTTATTCTATACACCTACACCAATCATCCTTGTGATTCCCTTTTCTAAGTTTGCATTTTTTCTTGTCATGCAAGTAGAAATGAGTCTTGGCTCTCATATCTCCATGATTGGTTTTTGATATGGAGCATCCTCTTCTTGCAACTTCCAACATCTCTTATCAAATCTACAACATTCTCTTGTGTTCATGAGCTTTCTATAGCTTTTTTGTAATATCTTCACATCATAAACATTAAAGACGTGACATTTCCACAATCCATGACAAGTTTTAGAGCTTCTAGTGATAACTATGTATATATTTTTTTGCATTTAAAAGTTGTACATAGGTTCTACTAAAAACTTTACTATATATTGTAACCATTGTTATTAAAAGTTTTCTTTATTATATCTTCTTATCATTGTGAAATCTCAATGGTTTTGTGGGTTTCTTTAAGCCTTCCATTATTATTCATCACACTCTTCTTAGTGTAGCTTCTCATTGAGATACATTCTACTCACCATCTTGTAGAGTGGATCTTCTTCTAATTCCTAAAATAAGGTGATTCGATATTGTATCTTCAATTTAAAACCTCTTCCCATTGTTTTGTATATAATTCTTTGGTAGGACATCCTTTATATTGAATATTCTTAATATTTTTTAGATCTTGTCATTCCTTATGATTTCCCCTTGTATTCATTATTATTCTCTTTGTATTCTTATGTGTGTGTGTACCCAAAATGAGAGAAAATTTAGGGTTGTGTTAGATACTTGTAGATTCTATGACCTAATCCACTATGTTGTATCCAAATCAATATTTTTTAAAATATATATATATATATATATAAACTCTAAAATGTAAAAAGCTATAATTTGTCTAAATGAATCTAGTTGTAAGCATAGGTGGGCTCTCATTCATTTTCTATTTTCCCTATTGATTTTAATCTTTGTTTACCTTGTTCATTAGATTTTTTAGTTTTTCCCATTTTCGTAGCTTGGTCAAATGCTTAACTTGAGGCACCCTATCTATTTGGTGATAAGACGAGTCCCCAAGGGGCTCCTCTTGTTAAGATATACAAGAGTGGGGCCATATGTATGCATATGATGTTGAGTTCATTTTAGTCATACATTTGAATGAATAAACATCAACTACTTATCATGATCTGGAGTTGTCTTCCCTTGCACATATTCAAAGTGAGCTATATATACTCAACTAGATATAGTATAAACAAAAGTGCAAAATATTCCAAATGCATATATTGGGATGATATAAACTTATTAACTATGCTTAACACTTATAATGAGCTTTGAATGGTTATAAGTTATTGACAGTGGATGAACGTCAATCATATGACTCACATCAGTTATTAAACTTGGTTTAAACTTAAAAAATATTAAAATTCATTCATTCCAATCATGTGATTCACACCAAGTCTAAAACTATTAAATGGTTTAAATTTAATAAATATTATTTTTCTTTAAATTGAAAGCATAACATCAAATCTATTTGTGATCTAATAAGAGGTAGGCGGAAGGGACATTTTTTATAATAATTGTTAGGGATTGTGAATCATGGATGGGATGGGACATGTACTCTTATTGTGGCTTCATTTAAGTTAATGAACATCTCATAGTGGTAGTGTAGTGTAAGGATGGTAACACAATCATTTTTTGCTAGGTGATAGGTTCTCTAATTGCAAGATGGTGTATATTTCTAGTGCTCATTTTTCTATAGAAATGGATGAGAATGATTATATGAAGGAAGTGAAAGGTTTTTAATGAAGAGATGATTGCAAATTTTGTGGCCTTCTTGAAGCAATAAATTAAAGACCATAATCTCAAGCACTAGGTGGCTCATATATGGGAGCTAGCAAAGGATCTTGACAGGGTTCCATGTGTTAGTATTTGATTTGCCATGCCAAAATTGTTGCTAGAACTAAGACATTTACATGGGTAGAGAATTTATTTGGCATGGATCAAATGCTCAATTGTGCCTCCTTGATGTCAAATGGTGTTGGCTCCTTCCTCCTCCAAGATGATTTGAAGATGTAGTTCACCAACCTAAGGTGCATTTGAAATGCATGCTAGATTAACTACATGCAACAAAAAGGAGACATTTTTTTGGTGAAAGGTTGGGAAAGCTACTATGAAGGGTGTCAAGATTTCTCTCCCAATGGAGGCCATTCTATCCTTCTCTAAATGTTGTGATGAGGATGAGTCTATGGAGGAAGTGATGGTCTCCTCTCCTAGTAAGGGTGTTTTTGTGAAATTTGCAACAAAATAAATTGTAGCATTAAAAGGCTTGATGGTTGGTTAAGATGTGTGAAATTTACCTTGGCCCTTTTTGAACTACTCTTTTTTGCTATTGGATAGATGGTATTCCTTCATCTTGTAGGTAGATCTATTGGCTTCTAGTTTGATTTTTAGTTTGTTTTGTTTGATAGACTTCTTGGACACTAGTTTCTCGTCGTTTGGTTTGGGGTCTAGATTGGTTACTTGTTACTCTGTGCCTCAATTAATTAATATATACTTTGTATAAGCTAGCTAAGTTTTTAGTCTAAACTTAGACCATTAAACAAGTCAAGTCAGACAATCTTTTTCTATCAAGTACCTGCAAAATTGAATCGAAGATATAGTACCAAGGGTGATTATAAATGAATACTTCAACTTACTGTATTGTCGATCTTTAGTGGACCGGTGGGATTACTTGAACACCAGAATTAAGAGCCCAAAGATTTGACCGGGATGCTATACTCTGAATGAGCAAGTTCGATGCAGTTATGTCCAATGTCTGGAGATTCCCCATATACTCAATCTCTCCTGGCAAGCACTCTAGGTTGTTACAGTTCTGCAGAGCCATACGCCTGAGCTTGGGCATTGCCCCTCTATGGATTTGAAGGGACCTTATCTTCAAACCCCTCAGCGTCAACGACTGCAATGCAGGAAACGCACCGTCTCCTCCAAATTCAGAAGGCAATTCCAACAACGCCTCACAATCTACAATTTCTAGAACCCACAACAATGGCAGTGCTTCTAGACAATGGAGGTTCCTCAGGCTACCACAGCGGTTCAAGCAAAGAAACCGTAGCTCCAAGAAATCACAAACCCAGCTAGGAAGTTCCTGCAATTTCATGCACTCCCATAGCTGAAGTTCACACAACTCTGTCATGGCCGTCATGTCTTCTGGAAGACGCTCCAGCTTTGTCATTCTTAACCAGAGACTCTGCATTTTATGCATGTTTCCCATTACCCCATCTGAAATCAAAGAATCTTCTTCACTGTCAAGATGGAGGCGTTTCAGGTTTATTAATGTTTTCAGGTCACTCAGAATTGCAAATCTTCTTTGGACGGCGCAAACCAACTTTACCATCCATTCCAGAAACCCAGATTTGGAATGCCATACTTGCGTGCCATTAGTTTTCAAAATTTGCAATTCTTTCAATTCCATAATAGTGTAGGGTATTGAGGTTAAGGATGTGCAGCCACTCACATCCAAAAGCTTCAAAGACTGGAGTTTGCATATTTGTCGGGTTAAGGATGTCAGCTTAGTGCAGCAAGAAAGAAGAAGAGATCGTAACTTTTTCAGATATCTTGTACAAGTCTTCGGCAATTTGATTATTTGTGTTCTTGATAAGTTCAAATGAATAAGGTTTCTCAGGTCACCTAATGACTTCGGTAACTTCACAATCCCTGTATCGCTTAGGTCTAAAACCCTGAGCAAAATCAACCCCCGTAAAAAGCCGCTGGGAACTTTAGCGAGCCTAATATTACTTGCTAGTAGCAACGAGAGGACTGATGCATATCCAGATTTTGTCGGAAGAGATTTTATGTTGTTGCCGATAAGAGATATGCTGCGGCACAGGGGACTTTCAGGCCATGAAAACAGATCCACATTCTGACGCGGCCTAAAGAAGCATCTTTCTTTCCGGTCCGAAATTTCGATGGCCATTTCGTGTATACGATTGGGCAAAGTGCAGCGCACAGGCCTTCCTGCCCAGTCATACACAGACACTTCAATCAAACTATACCGCAATAGCAATTTCATCACCTGGTATCCAAAACTAACCAGATCAATAAGGTCGTGCTTGATTGAAAGTAAACCTTCGGCAATCCACAATTCCAGCAGATTTTCAACATCTATTTCTTCAGCTTGAGGAAAAGCGGCACAAGAAAGGAAGCAAAGCTTAACGAACATAGGCAGAGCATCATACCGGTCATACAGGGGTTCTGGGGGCGAGCTGAAGAGGGTTAATTTTAATTGCCAATAGAACGGATTGTCGAACTTTGCGAGAATATGTGCTACTCCTTCTATCAGATACGGCTTCGCTGCAATAGTTCGAAATATGGCTTGCAAAATGTCTTCCATGTCATTTCTGTGCAGAACCAAATCCTCTCGGTGGTGACTGTTTTTGAAGGCAAGGAATTGGAACACCTCCCATCGGTCTTGCTTAGATAATGCCTCGATTTCCAGGACGCGCTCAAAATTGGAGGTGATAAATACTTGCTCTTCACAACATTGTATAGTCATTTCTTGTGCGCTCTCCGTATTCTGTGTAAGAGGATTGCCCTCATCCTCGCTACAGTTTACAGTCACCCAAATGGGTGGATTGCAAGAATCCATCATCAGAGCAAAGTCAATAGAGTAAGTGTCAATATCCCCGCATAATAGCTGACTATTAAACCCAGTGCTTATGGTTACATAGGAGGCAGTACCCTGCAGCCTCCTTAAAGCATGAGGCATTGGACGAGTCACTGCAATCTCTGTCCATAACGGAGAAGAGCCCTTTCCTGCATTTGGGAACCCATTCTGGCCCTTAACAAGCATATGGAGAAACCAAATTACAATAATTGTTGGAGTCTTATAATGCATCTCTTTGATATTCCTTTTAGCCTGTTTGATTCTCCTCATGTTATTAATTCTGGGCATCCAACAAGTGGAGGCTTGATCCTCGTCACTGCATTCGGCAATGGTGGACTCTGCTTCTTCAATTACATTATTCCATGTTTCTAACCATAGTTTTAGGAGCTCTACAGAGCTCTCTGAGAGTCGTCCAGTTGAACTGTTGAGGCGATCTAATAGTTGGCTAACAAGACTCTTCAGAAGAGACACATCAGAGGACAGAGATCTCAAATCATAATGGTAGGCATCGACACTACTCCACACCTTCAAGATATGTTTCAAAAGCATACTTATTGCTGGCTCCAAAGCCATTGGTAGAATGGCTGTTGCAATCTCCATTGACTAATATAGAATTGTCCTTCAAATATAACCAAATTCAAACGGTCAAATATAAATTTGATCAATAAAAATAGGAATTACAGTTTTTTTCATTTTATATTATTTGAAAAAAAAATCATACAAATATCAATATGAGACTCACAGAAATTCTTGCAAATATTTAGTAGAGATTAATACAAGTTCTTTATAAGTAAACATATTAAAAAACATTTATGAAAGATTAAGAGTCACTACTTAGAAATCTATTTTATTTTGAACCCCAGCCACATTAGAAGTCAATTATGGAAGATTAAGAGTCAGAACTCCACAATAGATGTTCTTAAGGAGATATGAAATTGGATCTACTGAATAAGAACACAACATTTTAATCAATTAAGCTCAATTCCTTGAGGATATCTTTCTATTATAATTAAAATGTAAAATTATTAATATGCATAGATTTCTAGATTTGACTGTGTAATGTTTGTTAAAATTAATGTTTTGGATCATACTCGACGATCCATCAGAAGAATGATATTAAGCTATAAAAGAGAATCATAGAATATGATCCCAAACATTAATATTCACAAATATTATACAATCACATATAGAAAAATCTATCCATATTAATATTATGAACTGTGAAAAATTTATACTGCTAATGTTAAATTAATATGAATTCTAGAATCTTCAATCACAAGATGAAGGCAATTGCTGCTAGGACTGACTGTAACAGGGACACATTTAGCTGAACTGACTACTGAGATACCTGGTTTATTTTTTTTCCGCAGTGAGTGGTGACAATAGAAACTGGAGCAGATGCTGAATCTACTTATGTTTGTAGCAGAGCCAAGGGTTTAACAAGTTCACATTGCGCGCTCACCGCTACGCCTGCATTTTCATCCACCATGTCAGCCTTGTCATACACTACGAATCTCATCCAGATCGACCATTATTTTTGGAAATTGTAGACGCAGCTCGCTTGTATCTTCAAAATTACAATAACAAAAACAAAAGGCAAAGGAAGAGGGGACAAAAGTAAA
Source organism: Sequoia sempervirens (assembly GCA_007258455.2). NCBI lineage: Eukaryota > Viridiplantae > Streptophyta > Pinopsida > Cupressales > Cupressaceae > Sequoia > Sequoia sempervirens. Next base: position 21,278 of record VDFB02038538.1, read on the forward strand.
AGAAAATTCCTTGAAGTCTTTGGATTGAAAGTGAAAAGCATGGATCCTCCGCCACGCTGGAAATAACGAGGGGAAAGAAAAAGGAAAACACGATGTGTTGTATTCGATATATGTTAATAATTCTTTTGTGTTATTTCTGTTTTATGCTGGGTAGATTTCTTATGGTCTGTAAGGTTTTTTTTTAATGGTGTTTTGATTGTATTAGGCTTCTGTGATATTGTTTCGGTTTTATTCCTTTTTCTTTTGACAGTTCTTTTTTGAACTGCACTATTCTTTTTGTATCTTCAGCTTCATTTAATATGAAAACATACAGAAATAAGAGTTGATTAAAAATATGTATTTATATTATATATAATTGATAAAAAAAAATTAAAATATCCTTATTTACTATTTATTTACGTGGCGTGACAACATTCAGTCGAACAGAACAGTCCATACAAAGCACGAAAAATGCAACGGACAAATAAAATGAGGACATGCAGTCAATTAAGTAGACAAATAATCCACAATCAAAGAGACAGGATCGGGCTTAAAATTTGATGGCCATATGGCCGTATTTAGTCATTTTAGCTGTAAAATACAATTAAAATTTTAGGAAGACTGTATCACTTGAAAGGCAAAATTTTAGTTAAACTGTCAAAATTTCTATGTAATTATTCCTATATATGTTTTTTCAATCTACATATATTTTTCTTAAAATAGATAACCTTTAATATTTGAAAGGCAACTTCAAATAAATGACCGTCACAAAAAAATTGCTTGAAGGATCGACCATCAAATTTAAGCCTTGACAGGGATATTAGCTTGTTCTTAAAAGCAGTGATTGATTAATACTATGGGTTTCCAATTAAAAAAAGTGTTTGATGTGGATGTTTGCATCATTTTCATGCTATTATTTGGGAAAAATTTTGAACATTTACTTAGCTAATTTATTAGTTGATAGGTTATATATAGTGCGAGATTTGAGTCTGAAATAAGAATCACTAATTGTTGAGTCATCGAAAAAAAAGTTAGTTGTCGTTTAATGATAAACCAACTGTGGTAAAAGCTTTCAAAATCTCACTTATCACATAAAAGTTAGATAATATTGATTTTCTAACTAATGGAAACATTCTATTTCCATTTGCAATGTTTTTGTCAATTCGATAGCAACCTTTTTTTTATTTGCATTGCTTTATTCTTTAAATTTGTACACAAATATTTCAAAATCAGATAATACTTAATTTCTTGAAGGAAAAATCTAGATTTGTCTAAGTTTATTTATTCCATTATTTTGCACTTATTATTAATTGTTTAATCTAACCACATACAACTAGAATTTGAAGCACACGACTGTTGCAAAAACAAGGACAAACAACTGAGAGGGGGGGGCACGAGGGGTGAATTAGTTGTCACAGAATATTAAACTTTTCAATCTTTGTTTAGCTTAACCTCATATCTGATGAAAGAATAATAATAAGTCATAAACACTCAACACATCAGAAACACAGAGAACACCAAGATTTGTTTACGTGGAAACCCTGTTAGGGGAAAAACCACGGTAAATGTTAGTCCACAATACTATACCCTGTTAAAAGTATAATGAAGATAATAAGGGGAATGCACATGCATTCAGGCACACTGCCTAGAGCTCACTGCTCAAATACAAAAGGGGCTCATTTCCCAACAATATAGAATAAGATTAAATCCAGAGGGTATGAACTGAGAAAATAGCTTTTGCACAAACTTGATTACAGTTCTAGTTAAGCACAACAAAACTCCTTCACTCTTCACTCTCACTCTACTCAACAATCAAATGAATAGATCAATGTTCACACACTTGCACAATCTCTGGCTTTTTGTAACATCCATCCTCTTAATACACACCCCGCTAAACCAATCACTCATATATATCCATATCATGGAATTACATCAACCTCTTAGTCAGCCGTAAAAATAAAATACACCATAATGTTAGCCTAATTTAACAATTAAATTTTCAATGCAAATTAAACATCATCTGGCCAATACAATGATGTAATCTAAAACAATATTCACGAAAGGCGCCAAACATTCAAATTGTAATTCCAAGGATCCACAACACGTTACTCACCATCATGTTGCCGTGAACATTAAAATCCCGAACATGCACAAGAAAAATATTTGACCACGAGCACACCAATCAATGCGGACATACAAGAATGATGGACAATGATCTATAAACATCCACAAACACCAAGAACTGACAGAGAGGCATCCAAAACAACTTAGATTACCATAATTACACAAACTTCAATCAAGAACACTGACAGAGACCATAGAAACACTGTCAGAACACAACACGACCAATTCTTCACATAGACCTCTAAAACTTTTGTAGATGAACTAGATACTCTCAATAATAAACCCTTTAGTCCACAACAACTAATCTACAATGTTCAGAACAAAACACCTTCATGACCTTTACTATTCCACTGGAAACCTGCAACTCTTTCTTTCACAATTTTCTCAATATCCTCGACATATACAACCTTCATTACAATAATGCTAATAGTGTTGACATCAATGACAACCACATATCACAAATATAGCCATAATATCCAACACCTTCTCTTTGGCATTGATGGCAACACATGATGAAACACCATCAACGCGCAACTCAATCAACACTTACTCCCCCTTAGATTCTGACTCTTCTTCCTCGACTTATTCTACATGTTCTTCTCCCCACGAGACTCTTCTCTCCAGATAATTCCCAGTTTTTCACATGAATCTTCTCCCCCTTTGACATCAATGGAAAAGGTAAGCATTATCTTTCCACATACAAGCTCTAAACCACATATATGCACATCTAACTACCCCTCTTGAGTAGCATCCACGGAAACATCAATCCAAATCATAAATAATCTATGAGGCACATGGATTCATGCAAGTAAATGGATCTCTTAGTTTTTAGTAGGAGGGGTTTAATCACCCCTAGCATCCCTCTAAGATACTCAAAAGTATCTTTCAACAATGGCATAGTGAAAATTTTTGCAACCTATTCTTTGGTAGGAACATATTCCAGTCTGACTTCTTTCTCATTCACTTTCTTCCTTAAGAAGTGAAACTTGATTGATATATTCTTAGTCTTAGAGTGTAGCACCAGATTCTTTGAAATGTTTATTACACTTGAGTTGTCATAGTATATAGCAATAGGCTCTTCATATATCACCCTGATATCTTTCAACATCTGTTTCATCCATATCACCTAAGTACAGTTGTTTGTAGTAGCAATACACTCAGCTTCAGTAGTAGATAGAGAAATAGAATTTTTTTTTTTACTCAACCAAGACACCAGCTTCTTCCCTAGGAAGAAGGCACTACCACTAGTACTCTTCCTATCATCTACATCTCTTGCCCAATCCACATCAGTATATGCACTCATAGTGATATCATCATCCTTTGGATATCAAAGTCCAAAATCAATAGTTCCTTTCAAATATCTGAACATTCTCCTAACAACAGTCACATGTGAATCTTTTGGATCAGCCTAAAATCTAGCAACCATACACATAACATTCACTATGTCCGGTCTGGACTGAGTTAAATAGAGTAATCCACAAATCATTGACCTATATCTTGTCTGATTTTCCTTAGGAGAGTCATCATTCTTTGCTAACTTGCATCCAATTACCATGGGAGTACCAACTAGATTTGATTCTTCCAAGCCAAACATTTTCAGTAGCTCTCTCACATATTTGGACTGAGATATGAAAATCCCCTTGGCTAACTAAGTAACTTTCAATCCCAAAAAGAACTTCATTTCTCCAATCATACTCATCTCAAATTCACTCTTCATTTCATCAGCAAACTTTGAATACACAAATTATCATCTCCTCCAAAAATAATGTCATTGACCTCAATAATCAACTCTTTTTCATGATCCAACTTGAAATACAAGTTGCTATCAGTAGTACCTTTATTGAATCCATGCTTCAGTAAGTATTTGTCTAATCTAGCATACTAGGCTCTAGGGGCTTGCTTAAGTCCATATAGAGCTTTCTTCAATCGGAAAACCATGTCTTCCTTGTCAATTAGTTGAAATCCATCTAACTATTCAATATAAACTTCTTCTTCCAGTTCTCCATTCAAAAAGGCTGACTTCACATCCATTTGATAGACTTTATAGTTCTTATATGCAACATAAGCAAGAAATAATATAATAGCTTCAATTTTGGTTACAGGGGTAAAGGTTTCCTCAAAATCAATACCTTCCATTTGTGAATACCCTTTACATACCAGTCTTTCTTTATTTCGAACCACTTCACCTTGTTCATTTAGCTTATTCTAAAAAACCCACTTAGTACCAATCACATTTTTGTCTTTAGGTCTGGGAACAAGCACCCATATATCATTCTTTTCAATCTGCATCAATTCTTCCTTCATAGCTTCCATCCAATGTTCATCACTTCAAGCTTCATTGACATCTTTAGGTTCAATCTTGGAAATCAAGCAATACTCTTCTGCAATCCTTCTAGTTTGTACTCCTTTATTCTTGTCTCCTATAATTTGATTTTCGGAATGATTTATCCTTACATACCTTGGAACTTTAGGACTTTCTTGGGCTTTTGGTTTTTTTGTTCTTTCTTCTGCACTTGCACTTGTTTCTACTTCCCAAATTACTTGATTTACCAAAACAAATTGAGGTTGTTTTATTGGAACATATGGCACAATCTAAAGTTGATTTTGTGTCTGAGCATTCTTCCCTTGGTTTGTATTGTCTTCATCTGAATCATATCCACAATATCTAGATGATCTAGCCGAGTCCTCATCAACTCTGACATTTGCACTCTCAACCATCTTTCTCAGTCTTCTATTGTAGCACCAGTAGGCCTTGCTTTTTGTAGAGTAGCCTAGAAAGATTCCTTCGTGGCTTGTTGCATAAAACTTACCTATATCCTCATCTCTCTTGATGTAGCATTTACTTTTAAAGATCTTGAAATACTTAATAGTAGGCTTATAACCAAGTCATAGCTCAAAAGGAGTCTTACCAGAATTACCATTGACATTTACCCAGTTCAAAGTGTACACAGCAGTACTTATAGCTTCACTCCAGTAGATGTGAGGCACATTTCCTTCTATCATCATTGTTCTAGCAGCATCCAAAACTATTACGTTCTTTCTCTTTGCAACTCCATTATGTTGAGGGGTTCGAGGGGCAGATAACTATCTTCTAATTCCATGCTTTTCACAAAAGGAATTGAACTCCCTGGAGGTGAACTCGCCACCTCTGTCTGACATTAAGCATTTGATTTTCAGACCTTTCTCATTCTCTACCATAGCTTTGAAACTTTTGAACTTTTCTAATGCTTCACATTTTTCTCTTAAGAACTACACATATCACCCTAGAATAATCATCAATAAGCAACATAAAGTACCTTTCACCATGTGAAGACTTCTAACTCTAGAGGGACCACAGAGATCACTATGCACCAGCTCCATCAAACCATTTGTATGATGTTGTTTGCTCCGGAAATAGACTCTAGTCTACTTTCCCATCTGACATTCCTTGTAAATTGTGTTAGCATGCTTCACCAGCTTAGGTAAATCTCTTACAGTTTGAGTGGAACTTACTTTGACAATGTTATCAAAATTCACATGACACAGCCTCCTATGCCATAACCAACTTTTATCTACTTGAGCAATTAAACAACTTTCACTGGCAGTATTCAGGTGAAAAATATTACCTTTTATCTTTTCACCTGAAGCAATTACTTTTCCTGAACTTCCAAGTATCCTGCATTTTCCACCTTTGAACTAAAGATCATAACCCTTGTCCACCATTTGTCCAACACTCAACAAGTTGTACTTAAAGCCTTCAACATAAAGGACATCATCAGTGTTGTGCTTACCACCAAGACAAATAGACCCTCTTCCATGAATCACACCAGCATTGTTATCTCCAAATATTACAAACCCACTGTCATACTTTTCTAGACTTACAAATTTTATTTTGTCACCAGTCATATGATGTGAGAATTTTTTTTCAATAACCCACTCATCATTATCTTCAATTCAGGTTGCAAGAGCTTTCTCAACTTTAGCAGATTTAGTAGCCACGGGACTATTTTCAATGGTAGCAATGAAAACCCATTCATCTTCATTTCCATTATCTTTATCAGACTCATCATCAGTCACTCCTTCTTCAGCATAGTAACATTTCTTTTGGAATCTAGACTTGCTAGGCTTAGACCTAGGCACTCTTTCAGGACCTTGATGCAAAATGACCTATTTTACTGCAAGAAAAATATTTAATAGGCAACACTCCTTGATACTTACCTTTTCCTCGGCCTTCTTTCTTTACAATCAATGCTTCCAATTCTTCAACTTCTCTTCCATCATCTTCAAGCTATCTCAGTTCTTCATCATATTTGGATGACTTTCTAGAATGCTCTCCTAGATCATATCTTTGCTTGTTTCTTCTAGGTATAGTAGCCTTAAATGCAGATTCAGTCTTCAGAATAGATTCACCAAATTCACTTAACTCAAAAGCAGCAAGTTTACCAATCAATGTATCTCTTGTCATATTCATCAATGATCTGGTCTCTTCAATAGCATGAGCTTTCACTTTGTAGGAGGGAGGCAATTATCTGAGTATTTTAGCTCTACAATTTCTTCCTCTTCCAGGGTACCACCAGCACATCTAATACCTATCACTAGTTCATTTACTCTTTGTATAAAATAGGAAATATTTTCATCTTCACCCATCTTCAATTTTTCATAATTGCCTTTCAAGCTCTATAGCTTAGCCATCTTCACATGTGTATCACCTTCATACAAAGTTTCCAGCTTCATCCAAATCTCATGAGTTGTCTTCAGACCTAACACATTTGTCATTTCCGAATTTTTCAAAGCACTCAGCAAAGCTTCCATAGCCCTGATGTTATTCTCAGCTTCTTTAATCTCATCAGCAATGGAAGGACCATTTTGAGGAATA
>VDFB02038539.1:0-11131 GCA_007258455.2 Sequoia sempervirens
TAGATTGGAGTTGTGGAGAGGAAGAATAGGATAGTTCAAGAGGCAGCAAGGACTATGATGAAAGAAGAAAATCTATCGGATGTCTATTGGAGAGAAGAAATTCATACTACAATCTACATTCTTAACAGAATTCAAGAAAGAGTGAATAGCTCAAAGACTCTCTATGAGTTATGGTATGGTAAACCTCCTACTATGAAATACTTTAGACTGTTTGGAAGAAAATGCTATATTAGGAGAGATGAAGAAAACTTAGGAAAGTTTGATGCAAGATCTGATGAAGGAATCTTCCTTGGATACTCTACAAGAAGTAAGGCCTACCAGTGCTACAAAAAAAGACTAAAAAAGATAGTTGAGAGTGCAAGTGTCAAGGTGGATGAAGAACCACATCAAAGTTCAATGTTGGTATAAGGATATGAATCTAATGAAACCCCTTGCAATGAAGAAGAAAAAGGTGAAGAGAAAGAAAAAGAGATAGCATTTAAAGAGGAAGAAGCTCAGGAAAAGATCCCTAAGACTCCTAAGTATGTGCAAAAGAATCATTTTGAATATCAAATCATTGGATACAAGAGCAAAGGGATGTTGACAAGAAGAAAAGATGCTATGATAGAGGAACAAGTAAACTTTTGTTTACTTTCAAAGGTAGAACCTAAAACTATAACTGACACATGCAAAAATGATAATTCAATCAAAGCTATGAAAGAAGAGTTGGAGTAGATTGAGAAGAATCAGACTTGGGAATTAGTCCCAAGACTTGCAAACAAGAATGTGATTATAGTAACTAAATGGGTGTTCAAGAAAAAGTTGAATTGAGGATGGAAAACTTGTCTAAAATAAGGCTAGGCTTATGTGTTACAAGGGCTACTTGCAAGTGGAAGGAATAGATTTTGAAGAGACTTTTGCTTCGATGGCAAGAATGGAAGCCATCATAATGTTTTTGGCTTTTGTAGCACATAAAAACTTCAAGGTATATCTGATGGATGTCAAGTATGCATGATTGAATGGTGAGTTGGAAGAAGAGGTATACATTGAACAATAGAAATGATTTTAGTTATCAGAAGATGTTGATATGGTTTGCAAGTTGAAGAAGGCATTGTATGGACTCAAACAAGCTCCTAGAGCTTGGTATGCAAAGTTGGATAAGTACTTATTACAACAAGAATTTAGAAAAAGGTACCACATATAGCAACCTATACTTCAAAGTTGAGGGAGAACAAATCTTGATTATGGTAGTGTATTTTGATGACATAATCTTTGGAGGAAATGAAGGCATGTGCAAGAATTTTATAGAAGAGATTCATAAAGAGTTTGAGATGTCAATGTGTGGGGAGATGAATTTCTTCCTTGGGTTACAAATCAGTCAATCAGAAAAAGGTATTTTCATTACACAGTCAAAGTATGTTAAGGAATGTTGAAGAAGTTTGGACTGGAGGATTCTAAACTAGTATGTACCCCTATGGTTACTAGTTGTAAGTTGAGAAAGAATGATTCAGTCTCCTAAGACACATCAAGGCAAGTATAGATTAATGATTGGTGGGATGCTATACCTAACTACTACTATATTGGATATCATACATGCAATATGTCATAGAAATATTTCAATAAGATCCCAGAGAATCACATGTTGTAGTAGTCAAAAGGATATTTAGATACTTGAAAGGAACTCTAGACTTTGGTTTATGGTATCCAAAGGATACTAATTTCTCCTTGAGTGCATATACAGATGTAGATTGGGTAGGTTGTGTAGATGGAAAAAGAAGTACAAGTGGAGGTGCTTTCTTTCTTGGAAGAAGATTGGTTTCATGATTGAGTAAGAAGCAAGACTCGGTGTCATTATTTACTGCACAAGCAGAGGATATTGTAGCAGCATCATGCTATACATAGGTATTGTGGATGAACTAGACATTGAAGGATATCAGAGTATCATATGATGAACCTATTTCTATCTTGTGTGATAATACTTGAGTGTTATCAATATTTAAAAGAATCTGATAATGCATTCAAGAACAAAACATATCTCTATGCAATATCAATTTTTAAGAGAGAAGGTTGCAAAGAATAAGGTGAAGTTGAAGTATGTGCCTACAAAACATCAAGTTACAAACATTTTCAAAAAGGCTCTTCCCAAAGATACATTTGAACATCTCTAGAAGAAGTTAGGGGTTACTGCCCCTCCTTTTAATTAGATGCATAAGTGTGTGCATTTGTTCAAGAAGCATTTCAAGATACATTCTTGGTCCTGGACTGATGTTGAGGGATACCTCTTAGGGGGAGTAAGTAGTAACATTTTTGATTGGTGCAGTCAAGCTGAGTAGTGAAGAATGTAAGTGCAGAAAAGTAAGAGCAATAAAGTAGAGAGCGGTGGAAAGAGAGAGAAGTTGCTTGCAGGTGTTGCCTAAAGAGAAGTGTGCAGGTGATTTCAAACGGGAAATTGTTTCCCTTTTCTATTGATGTCAAAGGGGGAGAGTAAAGTCTAATAAACTCCTTAAGGAAAAGAAGTGTAAGAGATGCCCCAATCAGGGGGGAATGCTGCTTGATGTGGAGTTTCTTTTGGTTGCTTTTGTTGTTGATTGATTTTTAGAGTTGTTTTTCATTGATTCCAACCTCCAGTATAGTTGGGGAGATTGTTGGAGATTTTTGGTACTGTTGTCATCATGGTTTGATGTCACATTGATATCAATCCCTAGTGTGGAGATTTTTGGTGATGTTGAATTATGTTGCACTATGTTTTCATCTATATTATGGTTTGATGTTGATCTAATTAGGATCTAGACTAATTGTGTAATTGAATGCTTAATTATAACAACTTAAAGGAATTACAATTCATGCATACATTATTGAAATTATGCATTAGAAACTTAAGGTAAAAAAGAATATTGAGAAAGAAGAAGAGAGAGAGTGTAAACGATCTGATAACGAAGTTCGCCACAAACGTGACTACGTCTCCGGGTCTACTCCAATAGAGTGAGACCGATCCGATTAATCTCCAAAATAGAATTTACAATTGCACCAAGACCATTCCTTCTAGCATTTTGGTAGCATGACGATACTCTGACGTACAAAAATAGCTCAAAGATCTCCTCAAGATCCCTCTTTCATATCACCTATTTCTCAACTATGTCACTTAACCCTTAAGAGCTTACATTTCCCCCTTTTTATACATGAAATATGCATAAAAAGGCTAAAACCTCCATAATAAATGTGTAACCCCCTTTAAAAACTTGTAACAGAGTTTGTTTGATTTTTCTTAACCCCCTTTGTTAATTTGTTAGGTGGGTTTTGCTTATTTTTGGCCTTATAGGCCATTTGGTTATAAATTCGGCCAAACGCAATCTTTAAATAAAAACATCCACCTACGTATTTCAAATGTATTCGGTGGTGTATTGGAAAACTAAGGTTTTGCTATACACGTGGTCGGGGGTTCCAACCCCGCCGACCACGTTTTAACCACAAACTCCTACCAAACTCTAAAACAAAAGAACGTCGAGCTCTATATATAGTAAATGTGCGGTGGCTAGTGTAACGGTGACGGAGCTGGCCGCTATCCACGGGGTCACAGGTTCGAGCCCGTTCAACAAACATTTTAACAAACAAACTAACTTTCGCTAAATAAATAAATTGTTTTGCCGACGCCAAAGGAGGAGGAGGGGCACGCGTCAGCATTCTATTTGCCGCCGGAGACACAACAGCACTGACATGGCAAGCCCGTATGCCGACTAGACCACTGACGAGACCGATGACTTGTTGTACAGATGGACACGTGTCAGCATATCATTGGTCTGTACAAATGACTCAATGGCCACATGCCATGCTTTGGTTTTTCCACATTGGATTCCGTACAGTACGGACTGACACGTCAGTATGCTGGCATCACCCATTGTACCACAAAGTCAACTAAACTTTGACTACCCATATCCCAAGCATACGACGTCATATTTCGACAAAATGAACGTTGTTGGAATCATTTTGATGAGCCCTTCGATTTGATGCCACTTCCATCGATTTCTGAGACAATCATTTTTTTTCCTTCTGGGTACCCCCTAGTGCCAATTTGACCAAAAGTTTGACTATCGTAACTTGAGCAAACAGACTCCTTTTCGCTCCGTTCAAGTTGCGCTGGAATCAGGACATCGAGCTCTTTCTGATGGTGCTGAAATATGGAGTATTGGAGATAATTCAATTTTCAATGAAAATATCCCCTGGATCATATGTCAACCTCTAGTTTAGTCATGATGAGGTTTCTTTAGTGTTGTTGATACAGCTGGTTCACTTGGTTTTCAAGTTCTTTTGAGAAAATTTGAATAAAAGAGTATGTAGTGTGACAGAGGTGTGTTCAGTGTTGTGCTCCACATTTCTTCATGGTTGAATATGTGCTTGTGCAATTTTACATGATGATCAAAGGTTTTCAAAGGTGTTATATCCAAAGTTTCAAGTTTTGGATCATGTGGTAGTGGAATGTGTGTTTGATAGTGTGTTTTCCTATGAAGAAGGTTGTCTAGGAGAAATAAGATTGCTCTACATTTCTCTATGTTGAAGTTTCTTGTCTTGCGGATTCGGTAACATGCTTATATTTTTTGCATCTTCCTTCCCGTGGAGTTTCTAGTTTTGAGTGGCTCTGCAAGTTCAGTTCTTGTGTTGGAGTTCAGTCCAGTAGTGCATCTTGATGCACAGGATAAAAGTATTCTTTGTTTGAGGTGGTTGTAACAGTATTGCAAAGAATAATGTTGATGTTGGAATATTCATAGATGTTGTGAGGTGTTGGTGTGTGGTCCACATGTTGTTTCTAGACTTGGAGAGGCATGTATGTGGTCGCTTATTAGTGTTAGTGCATGTTTGGTCGACCCGGTGTGCTAGTACTATTTGTGGAGGTATCTCGTGGAGTATGGATGTGATGAGAAGTGTGTTGATGTATATTTTGGCCCTAGTTAACCCTTGGCATGGTCTTCCTTCACTTCTTTCCACCACAGAAGTGTTTGGTGCCAACTTATTTTGGTGTTGCACCCTGCATGCATTTCATTGAGGCCGACCTAATTAAGTTTGTTTGGATTGTGGATCTGGTATAAATGCAAGGTGAAGTGTGTATTGAGGAGGATGTCAAGTGCAAGGTGTGCGAGAGATGCAAATGTGATCAAGTGTGGAGATCTGAGTGTGAGCTTCATGCCTATGACTCCATATTCAGTGAGCAAAAGCTGTCTACATTTTTTAGTGTGCCTGAAGTTGCTAGAGGTAGTGATCCAAAGGATGTGGATAGCATAGAGTTATAGTGGTGGATTTCTCATGTTACTCTGAGATAGTAAATCTCTTTGTAACTATCTTCTTCTTTCTTTATTTCTTATGGATAGTGAATCCTCTTGGCAATGAGCCTTTCTTCTTTTCAAGGTAGTGAGCCCTCCAATAGTGAGCCTATTTATTCAATGTTTCAATTCATTTATATTTTGAGTGAATCCTCACCATTTTTTTTCCCTACTTAGGGTTTTCCATGTAAATCTGGTGTTCTCTTATGTATGGTTATGTTTACATTGTTGTTTCACATGTTTACATTTTGCTAATGCTTTAATGAGGGTTTAAATTTTGATAAGGGTTTGAAAATTAATGAGGCCCAATTGAATGTTTTAGTGTACAACTGATTTAGCCCCCCCCCCTCTCAATTGTCCTATGCATCTAACAACCTGAACTACCAACATTTAATTCCTCTCAAATTTAAATTAAAAATAAAATCTCATTCAATCCTAGATCCATTCATTCTAAATCAATCTCAACCCTCTACTCATTTCATCCATCATCTATAAATAAAATATCATCTCTCAACCAAATTAATGAAGGAATAATGCAAATAGGAAGAATTTAATTGAGTAGATACATGCCACCATATTGAGGACTCCTAAGAGCAACCCAACATCAACTATACCATGAGCATATGCCCACACACTATGTTTGGATTGGTATATATAAGTTTCCAATTCAAGTTTTGCATTCTTAGTTTTCTCAGTCGATGGTAGTGGTAAGATTTAAAGTAGGGTTTAAGTTTGCATTTATCTCCTTTTTTCTTTCATTTTTCTTACCCTACAATTCCATGAATGGATTTGAACTTTCCCATATATTATATAATTGGATTGGAGGTTTAAAGAGAATGTAGTTTTACTTATAGGGGTGTGCTACTAGATTGACTCCATAAAGCTAATGGTTGGAGATCTCCTCGTTCTTTAATAGATTATTGATACTTTGATATTGTATCTAGCTAATATTTTTCCGATAATACAATTGGCATGATTTTGAGGCTAAGTTTTATAGAAAGGGTATTCTTGGGATAAATTTTATGTTATGTGTTCTATATATTGATTTGTGTAGATTTGAACTTACATGCATTTATTTTCTCATAAGATTATATTGTAGGAACTATTTAGTTTCTTTTTCTTTCAAGTCCGTGTATATAATACTACAATATGGCTAACTCTACCGTATAGTTCATTGAATTTATCAATATAAATTCTTTATTGAAAAACTAGTGGCACTTAGGGATACCTTTATAGGGTTGTAGGATTAGTAGAGGACATAATCTCCTAGATAAATTCTCAACAAAAGCCTACTTTATAGTCGTATAAATAATTAGCAAGTAGGAAGCAATTGTGTAGATATTCTAGATTTTATCATTGAAGTAAATGTTGTTCTTTTTAGTCTAGCAATTGAAATATTCATCTAACAATTGCTCTCTGAATGCATAAATAACTTAGGATGAGAGATGATCTGGCAGGAAGTCTTAAGATATGAAATTAATGCAACTGACTATCTTTAAATACAAGTAGATATCAATAAAAGATAATATTGATGGATGGTTTGTGCTTGATGTCACCCCGGACCCCGTTGATGTATGGGGAAAATCGGATGACTGGGACCCTTCTCCTCCCCTTGTTGGCATTGCTCCCATCGCTTAGCGGCTTTGTTTAATGAGTTCTTGCTTTTTGGACTTGGCCCATGTGACTCTGTGAGTGACCTTGTGTCCTACCTTTTTTTGTGAATGTGTATTATGTTTTAATTTTTAATTAATAAACACACATATTCATAAAAAATAAATCATGTAAACATATGTTTAGTTAGCTCATAATAGCCAGTGAAATAGAAAGAAGTTATTAAAGTTTAAAAATTTAAAAGTTAATCCATATATGTGAGATCAATCTCGTGCTTACAAAAACAATCCAGAGACATAAAAGTTGTATGAAATTAAAAAATTATATCATTACTCCAAAAATAAACAAATAAATACAAGACTAAATGATTACAAAGTTCACCATTAGGTACAAGTGGTTGCTTCGAAATCTTCCAACAAAGTATAACTATTTTTGTAGACAGCAAAAGAAAATTACCTAAAAGTACCCAAATTTTAAAATTATTTGATGCCACTTAGATTTTAAAAATATTTAGTCAAAACATCACTCTCTAGCATTTAGTAAAAAGAGGGTGAAAAGATCAGACATGTCAAGAGTGTCTACTTGGGGGAATAATTATATATAGATAGAACAATGCTACGTGAAACGCAAAACCGAACTGAACACACAGATGTAGAAGGAAGCATAAACCGAAACCCTACCAGAGCGCCAAGAAGTAAGAAGACCATATACTCAAGTAATCAAGATACCTTGAGAAAATATGAATAATAATTTGTGTTAATTTCTATGGCAGCGCTGATTAATTGCACAATAAATTCCTGAGAAAGAAATCGATTTATAACAATTAATACCATTTGGGCTAATTAACAACTAATAGCAATGGAAGCAAAAATAACATGAAGCCAAGCATACAAAAAAAAACAATAACCACGGATATACCGAAACCCCAATCGCGGAAAAACACGCAAATGTTGGATCTTCTATTCAGCCCCTAGGCAAACTTTTCTTTCGAAAATACAATATGTGTTTGCTACAGCAATCTTGTATTTATAAAGCCTAGCTGCTTTACTTAGCGTGCAAGGAAAGAATCTTTCCTTGCTTTCTTTGGCTTTATTTACACATAAAATCACTTTAGGATTTATCTTATCCTCACAAACTCAGAAACACTCTATTAAAGAATAAAATCCCACTCTTGGATTTATCTTATCCTCACAAACTCAGAAACATTCTATTAAAGAATAAAAATCCTGCTGTTGCTAAAAATCCAACTCGAATTGTTTTAAAGCATATCTAATCTTGAGTTGCTTTAAAACAAATCCATATCCCACTTTTCTAGCTACAAAAATCAACACTCCCTCTTAGCGAGGAAAGTGTTCTGCACCACACCCAACTTGTCCCTGAAGAATTCAAACTTGCTCTTCATCAAGGCCTTCGTCAGGATATCTGCTATTTGTTTGTCCGTAGGAATGTAATTGAGCTTCACTATCCCCTTCTCCACACAATCTCTGATGAAGTGGTACTTGATCTCAATGTGCTTTGACGTCATGGAAACCGGATTCTCGAGTTTGATGCAACTCGATTATCGATGTCAAATGTTGTAGGATCAACTCATTGATTAAAGAGCCGGCTAGAAGTTTCGACGGATAGCCTCACATGTAGCCATCTTGGCTGCCATATACTCGACCTCTGGAACTTCGGTCTGGCCGACTTCTGTTTCCTGATGTACCAAGAGACTGCTCCTGATCCCAAACTGAAACTACACCCTGAAGTGCTCTTTTGATCAGCTGTACTGCCTGCCCAATCTACATCAGTAAACCCCTTGAGCTTCACTCCATCCTGTTGAACATACTTCAGCCCATAATCAACTGTGCCTCGGAGATATCTCAAAACATGCTTCGCAGCTATTCAGTGCACACGTTTAGGTTCCACCATAAGCCCGGTAGGTGAGTTCAACGCGCAAAACAAATGTCACGGCACGGTGTTGACGGATACATAAGAGAGCCTATCAGTTGTCTGTATAAAATCGGGTCCACTACCTCTAATCTAGAAGCATCAATCTTCTTCCAATTGGTCACCAGTGGCGTTGACATAGGCTTACAATTCTCCATTCTAAATCACTTCAAGATATCAATTAAGTACTTTCTTGTCCAAGGAAGATCTCTCCTCTTTACCTTACAACTCAATCCCGAGGAAAGTAATGCATCAACTGAAGTCTTCATCTCAAGCTCTCTGCAAGATCCGAAACACCCAGTATTATATGAGCTCTCGATACCTTGAGAAATAGGTCATCAGCATATAACAACAATATGAGAAGTTCACCCTTCACGAAGACATAGTCACGGGTTTGAATCTGCCTCACTCTTGATGAAGCCCACACTCTACAAGTAACTATCAACACATGAATACCACGCCCTGGGAGCCTGCTTGAGTCCATATAGTGCTCTTTTCAACCTGCATACATGAGAATGCCTCTCATGTGCTTCAAATCCTTCTGGTTGCTCTATGTAAATCTCTTCCTCAATCACCCCGTTGAGGAAGGCCGTCTTTACATCCATCTGATGAATCCTCCAACCCATCTGTGCTGCTATAGAAATGATAGCTCTTATGGATGAGTATCTGGCTACTGGAGCAAAAGTCTCATCATAGTCGACTCCTTCCTTCTGTGAAAACCCCTTAGCCACAAACCGGGCTTTGAATTTTTCCACACTACCATCTGCAGCATGCTTAATCTTATACAGCCATCTCGAGCCCACCACAGACTTATCTTTTGGTCTTGGTACTACCTCCCACACACTGTTCTTCATGATGGAAGAATACTCTTCCACCATGGCATCTTTCCACACTTGGTGCTTGGATGCCTCCTGAAAGCTGGAAGGCTCTACTTTAATTAATTCACTCATAAGAGCAGCATAATCTGAATAACGTCTGGGAGCCCTTCTTTGTCTGACTGAATCTTGAGGATCACCTACGTATTCTTGAGCTTCTCTCAATGTCTGCTCAGCTGCCCTATTTCTCCTCTTCTCACTCATAGGAATCTGAGGCTGAGGAATTATTTGTTCCTCTATCTGATCATCCTGCTTGTTTTGCTCTCCAGCTTGTGTTACTGAAGTTTGAGGGATTTGTGCTACCTCAACTGTGGATGATTGTTCCTCCTCATTCATCAAGTTACTTGACTTTTGAAGAGCCCTCTCTTCCTCAAACTTCACATCTCTGCGAACCACTGTTTTCCTGAGAGCAGGAATATAAACTCTATAAGCCTTAGAAGTTTCACTGTACCCAACAAGGATACCCTTCTCTGCAGTAGGTTCCAACTTGGTTCTCTTCTCAACAGGAATGTGACAATACACAAGGCATCCAAAGATGCGAATATTCCCCAAATCTAGTTTCTTACTAGTGAACGCCTCTTCTGGAGTCAATTTTCCCAACACTTTGTGAGGGCTCCTATTCTGCAAATACACAGTTGTGTTGTAAGCTTCTGCCCATAAGAACCAAGGCAGATCCTGATCATGAAGCATGGCCTTGGCTGCTCCAACTATAGCCCTATTTTCTTGTTCAACAACCCCATTCTGTTGCAGGTTATACAGAACTATCAACTCTTTCTTGATACCTTCTTGAGCACAAAAATCTTTGAAGGCATTCGAGGTATACTCGCCTCCGTTATTAGACCTCGGTATCTTGATCTTCTTCCCGGTTTAGTTCTCCACGAGGAGCCTTAAACTCTTGAACCTACTGAAGACCCCATATTTATTCTTCATGAAATATATCCACGTCTTCCTGGAGAAATCATCAATGAAGGTAACATAATACTCATATCCATTCAAGGATGTTGTTGACATAGGTCCACACACATCTGAGTGTACAAGATCCAAAATCCCCCCGGATCTAGTGTCACTGCTTGGAAAACTGGTCTTGGCATATTTCCCAAGAGCACAACCCTTACACACCTCATGCTTTTTTGTCTTCATCTCAGGCAGCCCTGTCACTATTTCCTTAAGAATATTAAGTGCTCCATGGTGAAGGTGAGCCATCCTCCTGTGCCATAATTCTCCTATCCCTTTATAGCTACTAACCAATGTATGTGTTGGCTCAAACTGTAACCGAAACAAGCTACCATGCCTGACTCCAATCACTTTTGCAATCTTGGAATCTTTGGGATGAATATAGGCTTTTCCCCTCTCAAAGGTCATGATGTAACCCTTGTCTTCCAAAGCAGAAACTGAGATTAAATTCTTTGTCATTCTAGGGACATA
>VDFB02038540.1:0-10260 GCA_007258455.2 Sequoia sempervirens
TCTTCTAATTTCAACTCTTATCCACATCAATCAACCTTTCAACAGTCATTGTCCTATTCAACCCCTCCATCATCATCACAACAACAAATCATATCACAAGTCCAAACACCATTCCAACCGCAAGACATTCAACCCAAATCCTATGTGTCACCTTCATCATCATGCCCACAAAACCCATTTACCTTCCATGTTAATGCCACATCGACATGTCCACCCATATCACAACAACAACGTAGCTTCCCAAGTCCACCTTGGCAACAACATCAAGAGCCTTTAAGTCTTAATGCCACCTTTGACAAGGGGAACACCAATCTAGTTCATGCACCCTTACTACCATCCAATCAAATGCCTATCTCTAATCCACCATGTCCTAGTTATAATCCATTGGCCTCTCCACCTTCTAACCCATCAAACTATTCATTACCCCCACCATCATCTAATCCTTCATCAAATCAATGCCTTACATTTAGATATTTAAAACATAAATTGATGGCATTACATAAATCCACCAATCCATCTACAAAGGATGTCACCCAAGGGCTACAAGTAAGGAATCCATTGTTGCCATGTCATTCAACACATATACTTGAACATACAAAAGATTCCTCAAACATGATGCCAAGTCCTTCAAGTCAACCATGTCATCCTCAACCCCTTGGGCCAAGTCAAGAGTCTCCCCTCATAAGTCCAAGTCAACCTCCATCATGTCTCCATGTTGTTGACCATCAAGAAAATGTCAAGTCTCTCCAAGAGTCATCCCCTTGCACTTCCATTCAAGCAGCCCAAGAGGTATATCAAGAGTCTACTCCCAAGCATGTGGAAACATCAAGCCCTAGTCCTAATCAAGATCAAGTCATTTTCATCCAACCCATCCATAATATATATCTTTTCTATGATCAAGATGATATCCATAGTGATGAAGAGCCTATGCATGAGAAACTTGATCCTATACCCATCCATGAGCAAGATATTCCAATTTCACCACCACCTAGTCCTATCCATGATCCATTGACATCCACTCCCCTTGATGAGATACTTGCCTCCCAAGCTAGTATAGAAGATCAAACAAATACCTTGGATCTAAGTGAACACAATGCTAATCAAGATCCTAATGATCCCCCATCACCCATTATCGACCCCATTGCAAGTCCTCCATCATATCCACTTGGTATTTCCAATAAGGAACTCATGTTTAGTGTTCCACCTACACCTAGTCCCATTTTCCATTGCATACCCCAAAGACATCAATCTCAAGATGTTGGTACTTCCCCCATGTCTCCTAAGTCCACCTCCTTCCATCATAAATCCTACCATACACCTAAGACATATGTTGCCATTCCACCACCGTCATCCTACAAGTGTCAAAATCATGTGACCATACACCTTCCTCCATCCAATTTACCACCATTACTTCCAACTCCTAATCTCCCTCCATCTGCTTTGCCACCATTACTTCCAACACCTAATATTCCAATCATTCATAAATACCCTAAATATCCTAGTCATGACCAACAAATACACACATTGTGTAAACATAAAGCTTCCACTCAATCCATCCATCCCATTGGATTCAAAAATAAAAATTTAGATGCCTCTATTTATAAAGTCAAAAATCCTAAGGACCCTCATGCCTTAGGACATCAATACAAAAAGTCAAAGCCAAGTGCATCCAAAAAGTTATATAAGCCCATGCCTCCAAAAGAAAAGTCTAAAAACAAAATGGTTTGGGTACCTAAGCAAAAAGAAATCAAGTCAAATGAGGCATCTACGTCACAAAAATCCCAACCATCCACTTCCATCCAAAATACACATTCCATTCAAAAATTACAAAAATCCCACAAGACAAATAAAAGCCATAACAATACTAAGTCTATGTGGGTACCTAAAGCACTTCATCACCCATCTCCTAAGCAAACATCTCCATTGATTTCTACACCTCGTCCACATCAAAAGCTTCAACATTTATCACAATGTGTGCAACCATTGGTCATGGTTCCCTTCCATTTCACAACAAGCCCTTATACCTCCATCTCGTCACCCCCCATCCACTATCCTACATATCTTCCCCACCACCTTCCTATGGTCCATGCTTTTGGCTAAGCCTCCCCATTCATCTTTTGCATAATTCCCATATAAGTCCTATATCTTCCCTACATAATCCTCCATAATACACATCATAATCCATCATCTACCTACTCTATCTCCATTTCATGCCATCCCTTACCAACATCTATGAGCATAATGACATTTGACATAGTCCATGCAATGATATCCATTTCTAGTGGGCTATCACCTTTCATGCAACTAGACACTTGAGTCCCTCCTATCCAAAAGTCAAAAAGTCAAAAAGTCAAAAAAAAAAGTAAAGAGAAATTCCTTCGTCCAACGGTGAAAACTTGGTAAACATGCACCTTGGATAAGTACCATGATGAAAACCTGGCAAACAGGCGTCATGTGTAGGTTGATCTTCTATGTCACTTACACTTGGGGGCACAATGTCTTATCTATCCAACCTATCACTTTCATGTCATATCATTTCCATCCTACCTACCATCTTAGCCATCATACCTACCTATCATATTGGGTCCACTTATCCACTCTTCTCCTTTTGATCTTGATGAAGATATAGGGGAAAAATGTTGAAACATGTTTTTTGGCTATCTCTTGACATACCTCATCCTATCTAAACCAATCATATCATTATCCTATTGTCATCAGCTTTGTCACGAAAAATCCTAAGTCTTGTACCTAGAATGGGGCATGTCATTCCTATGCGACATAGTCTTTGGAGATCACATCCTTTCTCTCTTATGCATACATCCATTTCATCCATTAATCCCATTTATCTCCTTGCACCTAGACTTGGTTTTCCCCTTGTCATTGGTATCTAGCACAAAGGCTACCCAAATTTTCATCCATTGACACCTCAAAAATGTCAAAAATCCAAAAAAATCATAAAATGACAAAAAGACAAAAAACATCATAAAATGTCCTGAAAAAAGACAAAAACATCATAAAATGTCATGAAAAAAGACAAAAACATCATAAAATGTCTTGAAAAAAAGACCTAAAAATCATAAAACGTCCTGAAGAAAAATACAAAAACATTCAAATCAATGTCACAATCCTAAAAATAGAGTCAAAGTCAGTCATGTCAGTCAATCCATGTCATTGTCGAACTACGTTATCTCTGCGCATTTGCTACGTAGGCAAGGCCATCAGTCGATGAGTCCCCGAGACATTAGGTCAGTCCTTTTAGGTTGGTCCAAATGAAATCATGGCATTTGTCACAATCATCACATCAGTCAAATAAGTCAAACATAGTCAAACTCAGACACAAGATAGTCATTTGAAACGTCAATGTCAAAATTGGTCAAAATTAGACAACACAGTCCAATCAATCATACAGTCAACATCAGTCAACTTGCCAAAACACATTAGTCAAAACAATGTCAATCTCGTCACTCTTTGGTCCTCTTCAAGATGTGTCCTTCTTGGAGTTAGACCTCGTCAAAATGTCCTTTGCCTTTTCAGGATGTGTCCTTCCTGACAATAGGCCCCGTCAAACCGTCAACACTGTCAAATTGGCAAAACTCTTAAACTGTCAAATCAAACAAGAATTCAATCTTTGGCAAACAAACATTGGCAAACAAAATTACATGGTCGTTAATTTTTTTGGTCTTTCTTGTCTTATCTTTTGGCTATCTTGGCTATTTTGTCTTATATTTTTATTGTCTTGTATTTTGGTCATGTTACTAGCTACCTCGAGGATGTCCCATGAAGGATTTAGAGGTGCGATGACATCTCCTGGCCTATTTTATTTTCTCTGACTGCTGCCTGTGGGTTGTCTTGACAAAAAGACTGGGGCAACATGACCCTTAGTATGAGTTAGGACATTCCTTGTCTGTGACTGTCTGTTTTTCAAGTGGATGACCTTGCACACCTTGGTCTACGTCATATCATGGTGTTTGTTGTCCATTTGTGTCATTTTTACCACCCAATGATGATTAAGAGCAATAAATATTAGTCCTATGGCAATGTTTTGAAGGATTTGGTCTAGGAACTTACATGCATCTCCTTTAGTCATGTCATCTTCTCTCTCTCATCTCATATAGGCATTGCATCCATATCATCATCCACATCTTTTGCGCTAACATTTCTTTGTCTCTTCATATTCTAGTCTTCTCATTAATTTCGAGAGCACACTCATGTTCTTGGAACCTGTTTGTCCTCTCGAGGGGGCATACCGTAACCCTCCTCGTCATTCTTCCTCATCTTATTTTGCACTGGGGCATATTCTTGACTTATTTTCTTTGTCACAATGTGACAAGCGACATTATGACAAAGAGGGGCAAAATGTAGACACCTAAAAATGACCTAGGCCTGCAAGCTTCATTTTTACCACTTTCGTCCTAGCATAATTAAGTTATTTAATTATGTCCTCGGTCCACATTCGACTATTGGTTAAATAATTCATAATTATTTAATTAATTCATGTCATTTGTTCCTCCTTGATTATTAAATAAATAAATATTATTTATTTATCTAATACGTCATTAATTATGTAAGTCTTCCTTTGATTAAATAAATTTCATAATTTATTTAATTTCCCTTTGTCATCTATGTCTTCCTTTGATTAAATAAATTTCATAATTTATTTAATTTCCCTTTGTCATCTATGTCTTCCTTTAATTAAATAAATTTCATAAGTTATTTAATTTCCCTTTGTCATTTTATGTCTTCTTGATTAATTAAATAAATCTTATTTATTTAATTACGTCACTAATTAAGTCCCCCTCTTCTAAAAATTAAATAAATTCTCATTTATTTAATTGTCCACTTTCCACTATAATTAAATAATTTTAATTTAATTATTTAACCTCTCCGTCATCAGAATTTTATTTATTTAATTTAGGTCCTCTTGAATTTTGAATTAGATCATTATTTAGTTCAAAATAATTTCACTTTTGTCACATTCTCCATGATTAAATAATATCTTTATTGTTTGGTAAATACTGATCATTCGGTAAATGGTGCCATTTAACTGCTCAGCAACCTCTTTATTAAGGTGACCTTATCTTCAATTTCAATTCTTGACTTTTGACTTCTCATTTAATTTAGGCCCTTGATTGAATTATCTGTTCAATCAGCCCATCCTTATCATTGCCCTGAGCCCACAATAACCTAATGCGCGGCAACATTCAATCTTAAGCATTGATCTTAGGGTTCTTGTCATCTTTTCATCCTGGCCACACATTCAAAATTGCAGTTTTTATAAAAGGGCAATTTTGTTCTCATTTGGCTCTCTCTTGGTCTCTTTCATGTTCAGGTCTTAACTTAGGTTATTATTTTGTTGCAGTCATAGTCACTTACAGTCATAGGCATCTTAGTCCATTGTAGGGTTATTTTATTTTCTGCAAATCCTTCAACACTTGCATAGGGCTTAGTCATTTTGTCATAGTTGCTCATACAAATCTGAGGGCATCTTTTATTTATCTGCAAGCTAGGAGGTGTAACAAAGGTTAATCATGGAAGGTGGAGACTTAGGGTAACTTCATCCCTTTTTGTCTTCATATTACTTCCTTTGTACTTTGTTACTTCATAGGAATTTTATTGTTATTGTGCTAACCCCTTAATAATAATTCAGATTTTCCCTTGATTACACTAAGTTCAAAACTTTTGTGGAGTTTCTCTTGTGGGATGTTGTGAGCAAGGAGTTATTAACCCAGTGTTGTTGTTTAATGGAAAATTACATGTGACTTCTTGCTCGGTGGATTCTACCCCAACTATTTCCACGCACATCAACCAAACATTAAAAATTGTGAAGTCAAGGTACTATTGTGGGTCCGCTTTTGTGGGCTGCCATTGCTGAAAGGTCATCCCTCCTAAGCTATTGTTTAATGGTGATCTATACACGATAGCCCACATAGTAGCCTATGTCCTCAGACTTTCCACAAATGTCTAAAGCAACCCCTAATGGCATATGCATGAAGTCAAATGATCTCACTCCAACCTACTTAAGTGGAAATGAAAATCTTAAGACAAAATGCCTTTGTAGGTTATATCATGTGGAACTCCACTTGTAGAATTTTGTGGTCTTGAAGTCATTTGTTCACTACCAAATGATTGATGGTGCCTGCATGAATGACACCCATAATCCAAAATTCTACAACCCATAAAGCGATGAAATTTTCATCTAAGGTTGGACATGATTTTCTCACTGTGCCAAAAAATGTTTAAGCCAAAATTGACCAAGTGAGAAAATTGACCGTGTCCCCAAGGTTGTTTCTTATGGAAAAACTCAAGCAGCGTTCCAAGTGATGACCTCTGCATCATCAATTTCTGCATGAGCCTAAAAAGCTACTTTGACTAAGGGAAATGATTCCAAATGCTCCAATTTGTATTCCCCGCATGCCTAACAATTTTTTATTAAAATTGCTTGACATATAAGCCTTGTGGGAGTTCCTCATCAGAACACCCTCTGTGGAACTCCATCCTCCCTAAGTTGTTTCTAATAGGATTCACACCAACGACTTCTACAAGGCAGAAACCCAAACTACAAACTTCACAAATGAGCACAAAATGATGAAACTTGATGAATGCAATGATGTCTCTAAGGTATGTGGATGCATTTAATGATGTTTTGGCATGATTTAACTAAAAAAAATTCCTCTTAATTTGTTAAGGAATTTACTACGCGTTCTTTGTATGGGATTTATGGAACCAACCAAGAAATCTAACAAGGGTAAGAAGACTACAAAATCCACAAGGGAAAAGAAGAAAAGGCCCAAATGAAGTACGAGTTCCACGGGGTGAACTGTACCTCAAAGATCACATCGAAATGGGAAAAAGTAATAGACACATACCTAGATCATGTCAGCATTGATGAATTCAAGCAACAGGTCTTGGTTAATCCAAAGACTGAAGAGGCTTTGAGAATAAAGTAGAGTGGAATTACAAAGGTAGCAAGCTTTCCTCTAGCCTTAATCAACCTAGAGTTGGTCTTCGCATGCATAGAATGGTAACACACACAATCTAGAAGGATAGTCATTGTCAAAGGATGAGAACTAGCTGATTTGACTCTTATGTCAATTGGAAGGACATCTAGCATCCCCTTATTTGATAAAATGGAAGAGTTTGAGAAGGAATATGCCTTGAATGTCTAGAAATCAGACACCACAGGTTGCAAGAGAACCATAAATCAAACATCACTTTTTGAAAAGAGGGGAAGTGCCAATAAAGTGCCCTAGAAGCTGTACATAAGTGATTTCATGGAAGAGGTCAATGAATTCGTAATGCGACTAAGTAGAGTAATAGGACTCCCCACTTCCTCACTCTTTGAGGAGTGGATGTTCTACTTCATGTAAGAGATCCTTCAAGGAAAAGCCAAGTTTCACTAGGAAAAAATAATCAGTGAGAATGTACATAATCAAATTGTTGCAGTGAAGAAGACCAAGGAGTTCTACATGACTTCCTATCTCATGTATCTTCTGACAATAAAATTACCTTACAAAGGATTGGATTGTGTTGGCACCTTGGGAATTAAGAAGGGGAAGAATCCTATTTACAGTTTCTACCCATGACTCTAATACAAAAACTAAAAGAAAGATTATAGACGGGTCAATGATGCCTTCATCATGCACATTGTCTAAACCCTCTCAAAGGACTATCATAGAAGGATGTCTTATAGTGTGAAGGCTTTGGTTAAAGGCTTTGGGTATAGGTTCATTTAGTTTCCAAAGTTTACCTACATAAGGTTCGAGGGATTTTTAGGGTTCCCATATCGACTACCCCGATACCCCAATGACAAGATAATTTTGTTGGAATTAACATGGCAGTTGCGGATTGCCCATTCATTGCTACAAGACAAGCATCGTGTTGGGGTTCCCTACCACATTGTTTTTGGCTAGGGGGTATATTTATGCCCCACTACCCCATGTACAAAAAACTCAGAGAAGGAGCTCACGAAATATAACCTGGAGCTACATACAGAGAGGGGAGGTCTAGATCCTATAGGGAAGTGAAAGAAATAGGTTGGAAGGAAATACACCCATAGGCCACATATCGAAGACTTCTGGACCAATTGCGATGATGACCACAAGGTTAGAAGAAGGTATTATATGAGAATGATAGCCAAATTCATGAAATCTATCAATTTTTTCCTAGTCCCTAACCAAGTTGTTGAAGACAACAATGTTCTTGATGAAAGATATATTGCTCTAGCTAATGTGTGATTGCCAATGATTGATTGGGAAGAGATAGAGGTAAAATATTTAGATACTATCACTCATCTAGTGGAATATTAAAGGACTAAGAAGTGGCTTGATGATCAAATGTTCCGATTGCAGCAAAAAGGAATGGAGCAGACATATGGGGAATTAGAGGATGATCTTGAAAGTGATACAGATAGTGGTGATGTTGTGGGTTCTTCAAAAGAGGCTCCCAAGTATGCACCTATTATAAGGTCAAAGAAAAGGAAAGAAGTGACAGAGAAGTAGCCAAAGCAAAAGGTGTATACTAGGAAGATGATTGAGAGGCAAAGACTATCGAAGAAACCCAAGAGAATGAGAACCTTTATCCTGATATTCCTGCCATCCAAGAAGAAGGGTCCCCACCTCAAGAGGAAGAAACAAATCAACCATGATCCCCACCACACACTGCTTTTTCGATTCCAACCACTTCCACTGCACCATCTCCCTCTACTCCTCAATCACAACCTATATCATCTCCATGTGCTATGGAAATATCTATCCACCTCACCTCCGCCTCCCTAATCGCTCCAATAGTCATGTTGGATTCCTCATTATCCACCACTTCTCCATTATCTTCTTCCTCACTCCCACCTCCATTTCCAATTGTCTCCACCTTGCCACCCTCAATGCCCACAAATTCTATGGCACCTATCACTTTTCTTGAGACTTTTGTCTCCTATTTTTAGAACGGGCCACCTCATTTCTCTGAAGTTATTTTAAATCCCCAATTCAAATTGCTTATGGATCAACTTGGTGTAGCATTTCCCATCCTTCCACATCCTATTGAGCCACCTAAAATGGAAGCTACAATGCAAATATGTGAAGAGATGGAGAGGTTGAGTGGGGAACAACCTAAAGAAGTAGTGGATGTCATCGAGGAGCCCAAGAACTCAGACCACGATGACTACTACAAGCACATTGAGGAGGGATTAAGAATTGATTTAGATGGAGTAGCTTTTGATGAGGAGGGGTAGAAAATTCCCAAGGATTGAGAAATGAGTGGGTTTCATGCCCACTATGATGTAGAAACCTCAGATCAAGAGCCTGAAGGTGAGAAAAATGAGGAGCATGATGATAAAGGGGTGAATCCATAAGAGCATCACTTCAAAGAAGAAAATATTGATACAGAGGTTGGTATAGGAAAGAGTAAATAAATCCCAAAAGATAGCCAAGATGAGGGCTTACAGAACAAAGAAGTGCCTCTAGAAGGAGAGCAAGATAGAGAGGAGGATAATATAGATAAGAAGGATGCCAAGCCTGACTAAGAAGTTGAGATTGAGCATGTGCAATGTGAAAAGCCAACACAAGAAGAAGATATTGCTGAGAGAAATGAAGAATCCATCAAGCCAAATAAGGAGAAAGAAATAATGCAAAAGGAGTAGGACAAGAAAAAAGAGATCAAAGATACTCCTAGGCATGAGGAGGAGGAAATTTCAAAAGGTCAAGAGGAAGGTAATAATGAATTCAACACTACATCCCCATACCATCAAATGGAAGTCCCTTCATGGCTGGGGCAACCGTTGAAAAGGAAATCTCTTGTGCTTAGAAACCCTAAGTCTCATTTAGAAGCAATATTGGCTCGAGCTCAATTAATGATGTGAGAGAAGAAAAAACCAAAGCTTAGATAGCATATCACAATAGATTTGTCAAGCTCTCGCATATTATAGGTGGCCACCTCAACGATAGAAAAATATGTTGATACTCTTCAAGGTAAGGAATATAAAGTAACTATTATCAATCTAGGCCACACTTCCTAAGTCCAAAAAATAGATGACTTCTAGGGTTTTGTTTCTACATTCCTCTAGTAAATGAATAAGGATCAATCCACAAAGGAAGAGTTAAAAGCACAAGTGGTATAATTGACTACCTTTATACAACAATGGAAAAAATTTAGAGAGGAAGCTCCAATAGAATCACCGACGCCCACTCTGCTATCGAAGGAGGAAGTCAATAAAATGGAGAAGATGAAGAACTAGACCAAATCCACATCAGATTGGTTCAAAATGGT
>VDFB02038542.1:0-14359 GCA_007258455.2 Sequoia sempervirens
AGTTAAATCCTCCTTGACCCCTAGAATGCGCCCTCATCTAGTCAAGGTGAAGAAAAAGAGTTAAGGCGTTGCTAAGTCCTTCTAGACCCCCAAATGTGCCCAAGGAAAGAAGTGATGGATGTAAAAAAATTCTAAGGCATGAGTTAAATCCTCCTCCATACCTCAAATGTGCCCAAGTAAGCTGGGAAAAGGACAAAAAAGTTAGTAATTCCACCTCTACCCCCTATATGCGCCCAACTTGTTTGACTTTGAAAGATGTTGAAAAAGTGGTTAAGAGTTAGAAGTTCCTCCTCAATAGGCTAAATGCGCCCAAGTGCAAGGTGAAGTTGATGAAAGAATTACCAAGGCATTGAGTTAAATCCTTCACCACATGCTAAATGCGCCCATGTTAGAGATGAAGTTAGAAAAGTGACAAAGGCGTTGGAAATAAATCCACCTCAGTATGTGAAATGTGCCCAAATCTAAGGTGGCTGAGAAAATTCTAAGTGTTAATTCCTGCCTGACATGTAAATGCGCCTAGAGTATTGAAGATGCTAGCTTTGAGAAAAATGTGTTAAAGTGTTGAAGATCCTCCTTGACCCCTCAAATGCGCCCATGTTGGTAGTGGGACTTAAAAAAATTTCTAAGTATTGAAATTTATTCCACCTTTAGAAAATACACCCAAGCTCGTAAGGTGATGAAATTTCCTTGAGACATGGATAAAAATTGGCAAGGATGAGTCAGAATACTCCAGCTTCATGAGATTGGAGAAGATTTTCAAAGCCAAGCAAGAAAATACGCCCAGAGATGAGGAATGAAGAATAAATTTGATTGGAAAATACTTTTCTAAGGTTAAAATTCAAAAAAATTAAAAGTACCCCTTCATTTGTAGACCCATGGACTTGATGCTTTCTGAAGGGAATTTTCTTCTGGGTATTGGACATCCTCGAAGAAGAATTGATTTTAAAATCTTCCACAGCTCACCAAGGATTTCGGGATAAAGATTTTGATAAGCACTTGAATAATGAAATTTCCTAAGGGGGAAATTTAAAAAATTTCTAAGGCAAGAAAGGAAAAAGATGTTGAAATAAAATGCCTTGGCTGATGAATTTGAAGTTGATTGCCTAGGTGAATTTGCTCAAATTCTTCATGAAGATAGTCTTCTTGAGCCAGAGATGAATAAAATCAAAGTTGTCAACACCTCAGGTGGTGAAATAAATTTCTTGAAGAAGATCTCTGAGTTGAAGTTAACACTTTCAAAGATGATTTTAAAATACATCTCTTAAAATAAGCCCTTGAGGAGGATGAAATTGTCCTAAGGCATTGAAATATGATGCACAGTGTTATATGCCCAACCCTAGGATGTTGAAAAATCATGAAAGAAAGCAAAGTTAGCTAGAGAAAAAGTGATAAACCCTATCAGATCCAGAGATCACTGAGACCTTGGGAGTCAAAGCATGAAAATCAAGTGAGTGAAGTGAAGTTATATTATGAAGTGTTCTGATGCTCTTCTCCTTGCTTGTTTTGCAGGGTGAACACCGAGGCCAAGGCATGATGACTTAGGAAGATGAAATGAAGTACTTGGAAGAAATGGCTAAGTGTTGAAGACCCTAGTATGTGCCCAACTCAAGTAGCAAAGAAGAAATGTTTTCAAAGCTTAGGATGGAGGGAAGGATGGAAACTCAAGCGTTAATGGTCACCATCAAGTACTTCAAAGTTGAAGAACAACATCAAGGAGGAAAATCATCATTGAGCAGGAGAAAGAGGTTGCAGGCTTGAAGTTAGATCGAGAACGTGCCCACCGTATCCATTCAAGGAGTTGAAGCAGTGGCGGCCAGACTTATCCAGTTTGCAGTCAAGAAGAGGAACAAGAACAATGCGAACGTGTCTATGCATAGGAATCTTCTAGAGGATGGTGGACATTAATTGCTCATTTATTACTCCACTCCTCTTTTTAGGGTTAGGGCTGGGGTGGCACAATTTGGGCCATCCATCTGATTGTAATCTAAGTCGTCCGTTGGACTTGGCCAGCTATAAAAGGGGCATCCCCCCCCCCCTCATTTGTATGTAATTAGAATAGCAGAGAAGGAATAATGAGAGATTAGTGAGAGATAGTGGGTAGCATAGTTTGATAGTTTAGCTTAGATTGAAAAGGAAGGAAAATTTTCCATTTGAATACTGTGAAGTTGTTAACACTTTCATAATAAAAGAGTTTTTCATCGATAGTCTCTTCTTTGTTATGAGTAGCTAGCAAGGCTTCTCCGTCCTTCCAATTCACGTAGAATCTTGAAGTAGCTTAAAGTAAAGTAGATTTCATTTCATGCAAGTACTTAGTGATTGTGGAATACAGTGCTTGATTTGAATAGAACTTCGCTTATCCATACCACTAGCGGGCTCGCTGACGGTGGGTTCACCTTGCGTGGTCAACTGGAACATTGTGAACTTAACTTCGATTATGGTTTGTATGTTGGCATGCGTCGTTGTGATGGTGTCTTCATGCTGAATCGTGATTTGAATACCTTTGATTACTCCTCTGAAGATTGCACTGGTTTTGTGGAAGTTGTCTAAAGCGAGGCAAAGCAAAGCTCGGTTGAAGTCTGCGAGAATTGATCGCCATGTCCCACGCCTTAGAGTAGATTAGAACCTTCTCATCCCTACAACCATTTTAAATTCAGTTTATTTCTGGTTAGTAATAGGAAATTTGCACTTACGATAAAATGTTTCCATGCAGAAGCCCTTAATCATTGCAATGCATACACGCTGCAAAACAATTGTGTAAGTCCACTTGAAATACCGACAAAATCACATCAAGCCAGCTGAGACTATCCCTTTGCATGAAGGAACCTTGGAGTTGAATGCATGATCTTTCTAGCAATCTTAGCATCACGATTTTGTTCAAGAGAGGATACGGTCGTCAGCAGCATTACGTGATTTGCTGCGGTCACAAAAATCCCACATCTTGGTACCCGCGTCTAGGGTTCTCATACCCTTTTAGTCGAACCAGGCGGTAGCAGCTAATTAAACTTTCATACCCACACATTGTCAATGCACAATTAAGATTATTCCACATATGCCAATCGTCATCATCCTTTGCAATAATATAAGTTATTTTAAACCACACACCATTGTTTGATTTAGTATATCTATAGGGTTATAAACCTCTACCTAAATAAACAAGGACTAGGTAAATCAAGTAATTATTTTCCCAATAGAACACATAATCATAACACACTAAGTGGTCCTCACACATTGACTGCTTTAAGATGGTCTGATTTTAATAGAAGATCAACACCCTTTCTCCCTTGTAATTACTCCAAATTATGAAAACAATATTTTGTTTTATCCACTTCAAAACATGAATTTTGAAAACCATCGAGGTTGAGTGGGGCACCATCACCGATTGTAGATTGCTTTCTCTAAAAGTGATCTAAGCAATTCTTTTGTTTGTTTTTTTTTCTTCCAGTTTCTTGCATTTCAAAATTTAAAAATCAAGAAAATAAGGAAATGCTGCCAATTTTTTTTCTATTTTCCTTAATAGCCTAATTCTTATTGTTTCTACTTTCTAGCTTGGTTTTGCATTCTTTTTCTTTTGCAAATGTTTGAAATTTTGAAATTTTGAATCACATTTATTTGCTGATTTTTTAGCAAACCCTAGCTGATTTTTTTTTCCATTTTGAACTTGAAACAGCAATGTCGTCTTCAAATCCAAAGGGAATAAAAAAAGACTCTGCATGGAAGTATGGAATTCCAGGAAATAAAAAAGGTGAATTGACATGTAATGAATGCAAGAAATGGATGACAAGAGGAATAAACAGATTAAACTACCACCTTGCTAGAATACCTGGGCAAAATGTGGAGGGATGCAAGAATACTACTCCTGAGATTATTAGAGAGATGAAGGCCCTTCTTTTTGAATATGAGCTTAAAAAAGAGGAAAGACAAAAAACAAAGGATGCCCTAGCAGCAGCGATGAGTGGATCCCAATCCCAATCTACACCCTCTATGCCCCATGGTGTTGCAAGTCCAAGCTTCCGTGCTCCACATTCATCTTTTGGTGAGAGTCCTGATGGTTCCTTTTCTGCTGCTAGTGCTAGTCAAGGTCCTTCATCAGGACCAAATTATTTTATTCCGCGTAATGTTCCAGGAGCACAACCTTCACTTGAAGGTACCGGTCGGAATAAAGAAAAGCATCAAGAAGCTAGGATGGTGAAGAGCACAAAGATATACTGAGAGGGGGGGGTGAATCAGTATATCTATATACTTTTACCCTTTACAACCTTTATCAACTTCCAATTCAAACACAAAATCAACTATGCAAGATTATCACAATATCAACAAGTTGACATCAATATTTTACATGGAAACCCTTGTGAGGTAAAACCACGGTACAAATAATGTACTTTATGAATTATATAAACTTTTACAATGAATATAGGCACCAACCTACTTGAATCACCAAGTATGTAGTTTAGTAGGCACCAACCTACAAAGAGCACCAGCCCTTAATCTTGGTTTAGTAGGCACCAACCTACAAGGAGCTTCAACCCCTAATGCTGATTTAGTAGGCACCAACCTACAAGGTGCACCAACCCCTACTTGCCAAGCACCAACTTAGCAAAATATTATAATTTAAATGAATAGTGTTCCACTTTTAATGTTGCTTTTCAACGAATGATGGACAATTCCACTTAAACACTCTTCCTCTTGAAAATCTGATCCAACATCTACACAATTTCTTTCTTCAAATCTGATCTAAACTATACTTCACAATTCCCTCATGAAATCTGCAAATAATTTTAGATCTTCTTTTTATACCAGCATATACCTTATAAGAATCTGCTCATATATTCTTCTCTTGATTTGCAACGAAGAATTCTTTACAAATCTGCCATCAAGTCTCCTCTTAAATCTGCATATATCTCTTCTTCTATATCTGCATTAACTTTTCTTCAATAATCTGTCATAATATTGATTACAAATCTTCCATAAAACTCTGCTCTCAAATCTGCAATATGTCTTCACTCAAATCTGCAACATGATCTTCACTGATTGCTCATAAATCTGTTTGAGTTTTAATGATACATCACATGTTCCATACACACCCAGCTGTGATTTAAAGATCAAAACATTTATTCCACCCACAACTACTCCACTTCTCAGATGATATATCTTTTTGCACACACAGCCTCACGCACCTTCAATTTTTCTTTAATGATCCTTTTTATCTTCTCATGTGTATATCTCTTTATCTGCTCAGATTCCTTTTATTATTATATCTGCCTTTTATTCAATAATCCATCACACACAAATCTGGTTGCTTTCTTTTTCAATCACATATGATATTCAATAAAAGTCCTTGATTCAATATACATGTCTTTTTCTTTAATATCATTCTTATACCTTTTGATTGTGAGGATGCCCTTTAAGAAGGGACACGTCCCAAACCCTTAATTGCTCCCTTTAACTGAAATGGTGGCTTCTATAATCGGTATCATATATGCCTTTTCATATCGTGTTAATCCATTTAATAAAATGCTTATCACTATGTTCTAATCGTTGCATTTTAATCGCTTCACCTCTATTTGTTAGTCTTGGGTGATGACTTTTATATTGCTTGAAAAAATATTTCCACTATGTTCTAAATCATTTGTTCTTTATAATTAAATCCCGATTATGATTTCTAGGTTTGCAAGCATCAATATCGAATGTTATCGAGCTACGTAATATCTGACGGAGTTGCTACGATCTGTAGATCTTTTTACTCGATGACTAGATAATATGATAGCAACGGTAGTCTTCAGGAGGAAGATCCAACAAAATTTATCTTCAGCATTTCGTACTATCTTCCGTCACATATACGGTGCGTCCCATATATAAGATTTCCATCACATATACGATGTGTCCCACATATGCTTGAGTTTGAATGATATAAGTATTCGCAACCTCCAAAAAGATTTTTGTCACATATACGATGTAAAAATAGTGCCGAAGTTTCTTCATTGAATGCACACAAAACAAGAAATTTGTTTTGAGCCAAGCAAAGCCAAAGTCACAAAGACATTTAGCAAGCCGTCTTTTAATGACCGCTGCTCCTTATTCATTAATCGCTGCTCCTCACAATATAATCGCTGAATGTAATTTGATAATGATGATATAGTGGCCTTGGATCTAGAGAATACTTGATCTAAAGAATAATCAATCTGATTTAACCAATCTGAACATGATGATCTGAGAGTCGACAATTGATTTCTTATGATGATAATCAGATTATGCTGAGTATTATCTTTTCCATGACATCAATAACAATTTGTTCAGCAATCTTGTTCAATGCCTTTGACATCAATGACTCCATCTTTTTCACTTTGACATCAATGACAACACTTCCAACAGATGGCTGCTGCAAACTTTTGGTACTACAATAATCTACCTTTCAATGTTGCAAACAGCCCATATTGGGAAGGTTTGGTGAATGCCCTTACAGTTGCAGGAAAGGAGTTTAAGACCCCATCATCTAAAGATTTGAGTGGGCCATTGCTAGAGGAAGCCGTAAAGAATACACGGCTTGTGGTTGATGAGCAAAAAAAAATTTTGGCGAAGAAAAGGTTGCAGCATTTTATCTGATGGGTGGACAGATGGACGAAATAGAACTCTCCTTAACTTTGTAGTGGCCTCTAATGGTGGATTGGTGTTTCTAAAATCAATAGATGCCTCCCATGAAGTTAAAAATGCTGAGACTTTATGCAATCTATTAGATGGGGTGGTCCAGGAGGTTGGAGTTGATAATGTTGTCCAAATCATCACGGACAACGTAGCTGCATATGTAGCTGCAGGTAGACTACTTATGGAGAGGTATCCCACAATTGCATGGTCTCCATGTGCTGCACATTGCTTAGACCTATTGCTAGAGGACATTGGGAAGATTTCATGGGTCAAAAGAGTGGTTGAAGATGCAAAAAGTGTTACAAAATTTATCTACAACCATGCTTGGGTGCTTTCTTTGATGAGGAAATTCACAAATGGCAAGGACCTTGTGCGACCTAGAGTGACACGATTTGCTAGCCACTTCCTCACATTGCAAAGCATTCTTGGTGCCATTGGTCATCTCAAGCAAATGTTCGTGTCCGATGCTTGGAAGGAGTCCTCATTTTCCAATAAACCTGAAGGGGAGAGGATTGTTGCCATAGTTTTTGATGAGACATTCATCAAAATGGAAAGGAAGTTAATGGGGTAATGCTTAGTCACAAAAAAAATTATACATGATAATCTAATATTTTTTTTATTTTGGGGAGTTAATTTTATTTAACATTTTGTTTTCATTTTTTTAAGTGTGAGAACTTTTTGTTGAGGTTCTATGCTTTGCTTATGGTAGATGGAAATGGCATGTAATGGGACTTCATCCTATAGAGGAGCCATGGATAGGGCCAAAGAATTCCGTTACTATAAGCGGTAACAAAGGAAATATGAAATCATATGGCGCATCATTGATCGGAGATGGACACACCAACTCCACCAGCCGATTCATGCCTTTGCCTACTTCTTGAATCCGAAGTTCTACTTCTCGGACACATTTAAGGCGGATGAGGAGGTCATGGAAGGTCTTGTCATATGCATTGATAGGATGGTGCCTAATCGTGAGCTGAGAGATAAAGTGCTTGATGAGTTGGAGGTGAGATTTGTTACATCTTATTTATGAATTTGCAATGTTGAGCCTTGACTATCTATGAATTTTCTATATTTGATTTACTTTTTCTTTTATCTATTCAAGATCTACAAGGGTGCAGAGGGGAGACTCTTTTCCTCCCTAGCAGAGACAATTGAAGGAGGAGGAAGCAACCCGGGCAAAAGTAAATGAGAGCAGTTCTTACACATATAGATTTATTTTACTTTATTCTTATTTCTTAATACTTGGCCCGCAAACATGTTTTTTTGTAGATCTATGGTGGGAGAACTATAGTGTGCTTTTCAAATCTTCAAAAAACTATCCCTTCATTAATGTTACTCCACAGCCATGCGAGTGCTTATTATGAAGCCAGACCAGAGTTCATTTGAGAACATTCCACACAAGAAGAGGAATGGGGTTATTTCAGTGACACCTAAATGATTTAGTTTTTATTTAAATTTTGTACTTTTCTGCCAGACTAGAAGGTGGAGGTGTTTCACACTGGAATCCATCGACTTGGGATTGTATTGAATCATATGGTAGATGGATTGATGAACAAATGATAAAGGCTGATATCTTCATGCAGTAAGGGATCTTGCTGGAATTAGAAGCGGTGAAGAAGAAGTAGATGCATGGAGGATGATGAAGACCGCATTTGAATATATTTTCCCACAGCAGTCCTAGTCATGGATGCACTATACTTACAGGCACCTTCTATTCTAGGCCTTTAAGGTGGAATTACCATTGGGAGGGGAAAAGAGGAAGATGTAGATTACATGTGGTTGTTAATGTTTTTTCCTCTTTTTGAACATGATTATATGAAACATTTATAAACTTATGATGCTGTGCCAGAACTATGGAGTATTTAGCTGACTATAGACCAATGAAATTTCAATTATTGAGTGTTTGATGATCATATGGCGATATAATCTTTGAATTATGAATTGACGACATTGTTTTGATAAATCAAATTAGGCTCTTATGTTCTCTAAATGCATTAATTTGTTTTTGTTTTTTTGTAAAACTACAGTTTTTTTTTTTTGCCGAGTCCTAGCCGAGTCTTTTCCCGAGTCCGTGCCGAGTCCCGAGTCTGAGTCATATTTTTGGGCTGCCAAGTCCGCGGCGAGTCTGAGTTTTCCAACTATGCTTCAGGTTATCAAATTCCTGATGTTTCTGATTTTTGGGGGTTTATAAACCCAGTCTTTCATCTATGTAATAACAGTTGGATATTCGTTCTACAATTAATATAATGTTTTCTTTTGAGGCCAAAAAATGAATAACATACAATGGAAGTTCAACTTCATTCCTTACCTTTCTACATCATCTTCTGACAATTTGTTCTGTGTAAGAGCCTTCTTTAGTTTGTCAAATCTGGTGCACAAATACATTTCATATAAAATTCAGATTCAAAAAGGTTAAACAAAATAAAAAAATTAAAATTGCACACAAATTCAATTTTCATTTCAAATATTGATAGAGAAGCAAAATTTTATTTTACCCATTTTGGCTGAAAAACCATTCAGGCAGCCAAGGAAGCTGAAAGAAAACTGCAAAGCAAATAAAGAACATTTTTATTGAAATATTATTTATTTTTCATCATTCATCAAAATACATTGGTTTTCACCGAAACAACACATTCACTCAACAAAATCATATCAGTTTCCCATCAAGCGGAATTAACACTTTATGGCATTCTGCCTCTATATCCCCTTTCTTTTCTAATAGACACGACCTCCTCTAGTCATCTCATGCACAATCTTCTTTCCATCCCATTCCTTTTGCATTAATAGTTGGAACATCAGCATATTCTGTTTGACTATTAATTTATTCTTTGCAATAATTTCTGGCTTTGATTGTGTGAGAATTTATTGTTTGACTATTAATTTATTGTTGTTTTTTAACTTCTTTTTGAACTGTATACAGATCATTATTTTGAAATTTTTTGTGTACCATCCATAAATGAAAGCCATCTATTATAGAGGACTTGCTTTTAAACTGGTAATTGAAAATAAACTCCAAGGATATCTCCTGTATGAAATGCAGTGGATGAGTGCCACAAATGAATGCAGATGGAAAGCAGCCAAGAGATTGAACAAAACATACAGCATTGAAAATACCACGATACTAACATAATTAAATAGATTGCATTACTCAATCACAAAAAGGTAGATGTATTGAGAAGAGAAAAAGAGTATGTTATAGTCAAACTACTGGCGTCAGTGTATGAAGACTACCAAATCAAAAACCCAGATAATATTAAAAGCAGAAAAAAACCTTGTATAATACCAGAAAAAAAACATAGAAATGAAATGAAACTCTGTTAATGTTTACAAATGAGCAAAGTAGAAAATCGGAATTTACAGCATGTGCTATTACAACAGAAATATAATAGGGTAAGAAACTTAGTTCCTGAACAGTAATTAGAAACTGAAACATTGTAAAACTTGAGCATGTAAGTATGGCTAGGGGGTGAGCCAGGCAGTTAAACCCTAAACTAGCACTACAAGTACAAAGTAAAGGACAGACAACTCAAAGAAGCACAAAGCTAACAAATGGTACTTCGTCTTACTGTTTAGATCTATTATAAATAGAGATAGACATCTGTATTGTAATGTTACATTTATTTATGACCTCCTGTTGTGACCTATTTCACACATCGCCCCATTGCAAATGGGGACCCTCACTGGTTTGCTCTTAGCGTTTAGCTTTGAGTAGCAATTTCATAGTCTCTGGTATCTGGAAATTTCATGTCAAAGTCTGGAGTTATCACCCGAGCCAAGTTGAGAATTTGGGCCTAAAACTGAACATGAACATCATAGAAGTGCTTAGAAGACCCGGTAGACGAGGATCACTTGTGCTTTCGCTCAATTCTGACACTTTCTATTTTTTAGGGATTCTGTTTTTTGCTTTTTGCTTTTTTCATTTTTGACATTTCTGGACCAATCTGGAATTTACTATTTTTAGAAAGTTGCTTTTTGCTTTTTTCTATTTTTAGTAAGTTTCTATTTTTAGAAAGTGCTAGGTCTCACTGGCAGTGGAGTTGAAAGTTTCCACTTTTAGAATTGAAAAGCATGCAAAAATCAAGCAAAAGTCTTTAAAAATGGAAAAAATCATGAGAAAAGCACATGCAAACATGAGAAAAGCACATGCAAACATGAGAAAAGCGCATGCAAAAGCTAAAAAATCAATTGAAAAATCGTGCCATCAAGAGAGAAAATCATTGAAAAATCAAGTAAAAAGCAAGAAAGTTGTGATGAAATTCGCCTAAGGCTGGAGAGGTGCGCCTTTGGGAAATCCAATAGAATCTTTGAAATTCACTTGAAAAATCCTGTTGAAATTCGTCCTTGAAGGTAAATCCAATTGAATAATTCAAAATTCCAATTTGAAAAGTAAAAAATTGACTAAGGCAAATGAAGAATTCGAATGGGACTTCAAGAATTCTATATAAGGTCGAAATTCACTTAAAAGGTTAAAAAGTCCAGTTGAAAATCGAACTTCCAAGGTGAAAATTGAAGAAATTGACTAACGCAAAGAGTTACCTTGATGAAAGGTTGAAAAATCCAGTTGGAAAGTGAATAAATCCACTTGGGGGTCGAATTTGCACAAGGCAAGAAGTTTTAAATAACTTAAATTTCATTAAAATGTTATCAATTATTGAGAAAGGGCGCCCTTGGTTGAAAAGTCAAAAAAATCAAAAAAGAGGTAAGATTGTTTTTTTTGTTTTAAAGCAAAGGCACTGTTGTGACCTTTTCACACATCGCCCCATTCAAGATGGGACCCTAAATTTTATCCCGTTCAGTCTTTTGGCTTAGGTTTTCTTCTCTCTCGCTCTGTCTCTTTTAAATTCGAATCTTTCGGTTGCGCCCGTCGGTGGTTTAAGTGTGAAACTGACTAAGTCTAAAATTAGGGATTCATCGTTTCTGGTCAGTCCAAGGTCAAATAGAGTCAGTAATTGAAAATTGAGCTTAACAGTGTTGTCAGCATGTTTGCAGCAGGCTTCCGGCAAATTTTCGTCAAATTCTGAGGTACTTACTATTTTTAGGAAGTGTGAAATTCAGACAATTTATGGTTGAGATTAGACAATCCTACGGCGTGAGCATATCAGAAGCTATCAGGGTAAAATTTGGTAGTAGTTGCTTACTATTTTTTAAGCAGTCCGACAGGTGTGAATTTGAGTCTGAATGCGAGTTTTTCTTACATATTTGCATAAACCTATACACTTGAGACCTTGTGATGTAACATACAAGGCAGGATAACCACTTTGAAATTCAACTGAGGCTATTTTTGGGATTTGCATATGAGGTTTTCTTTTTCCATGTCGATTGATTCACGATGGGTTTTGAGTATTGTGATGGTACTGATACAAGCGGAGATTCTCACTTTCGGTAAGGAGCACTTCTTTTTTAGCAAATTGTCCGGTAGCCTCCCGGCCAGATTCCGAGATCACGAGGCCCGATCGTGAGTGCCACTGACGAAGCGGATGTCATTGATCGCATGCGAAGATGAATTAGGGTTTCTAGCTTGGAGCCTAAAGAATAGAGCGTAAAGTCAAAATCTTGAGGGTGCAAACCACACGTCCCAGTGATTCTGAGGCTATCTGCTTTGGTGAAATTCCAGGTCCAAACGGGCCTTACTATTTATGAAGTAAGTCAGATTAGGCCAATGAAATAGTAAATCGGTTGCATCGTCGGCACATCGGTAGCTAAGATACGTGGTGGGAGGCGCCTCATTCAGGTTCAAGGAATGATCGGGCATGGGGCCTATCAAAGTAGCGGGTTACTATTTATGGCAAACCATCTTGGCTAATACTAAAATAGCTGAGAATTTGACTAAAAATGGCAGTGCCGACAAGTTGATAAGGTTATGAGGATGCAGTGTGCAAAATTTCAAGTCATTCCGGGCTTCAGAGATGCAAATTCAGAAGACTTACTATAAATAGCAGGGTATGAAATACTGGCAAGCAACAAGAAAATTTGTCTAAGTCTGGAACTTTATCCAGAAGACATGGCAAAATGCGCCAGCGAGTGAGGAAGCATGAAAATTTTCTAAGAATGTTGAGTTCATCCTTCACACAGGGGAAAATGTGCCCAAGATGCAAAAGGTCAAGGAGAAGTCAACGAAGTTTGTCCTGCAGGCATGCCAAAATGCGCCCAAGGAAAACACAAAAGAGTTGAAAATTTTTCTAAGTGTAGAAATCCTCCACCACAGGTGAAATGCGCCCAAGTTCATCCTGCAGCAGGGGTGAAATGCGCCCAAGGCAAGGAAGGTCAAAGTAGTCAAACAATTTCGTCCCCCTCCATAGGCAAAATGCGCCCAAAGTCATGCATGTGAAGACAAAAAATTGGAAGGTGAAGAGTCACTCCTGAGGCGTTGTCATGAGTTTATCCACCAGCGACATCAAAATGCGCCCAAAGGAAGAGAAAGTCAACAAGTCAACACGCTTTATCCTTCTCATGCATCAAAATGCGCTCAAGGTGGAAGAGGGTCAACAGGTCAAACGTTTTTATCCTCCTCACCCTCCAAAATGCGCCCAAACCACCTCAAGTCAAGACAAAAAATTGGAATACGAAGAGTCATCCTCTTGCCAAGCTGAAATGCGCCCATGTTTAGGTGTAAAAAGTGAATAAGGGTGGTAAATAAGGTGAGGAATATTACCTAGACGTGGTGAAAAGGAGGTAAAAGCTAGGCGCCCAAGGTGGTAAGCCTTAGGAATTTTTTTTCAAGGCGTGCAAGGTGGTGTGCTAGGCGTTTTTCTTCATCAAATGTTATGCGCCTAGAGTGGAGAGTGTTAGAAATATTTTCTAAGGCGTAGGAAAATTTGCTAAGGCGTGGTGCTAGGCGTTTTTCTTCATCAAATGTTATGCGCCTAGAGTGGAGAGTGTTAGAAATATTTTCTAAGGCGTAGGAAAATTTGCTAAGGCGTGGTGAACACAAGGAGTGTTGCCTAGGCGTGATTTTTGAATTTTCTCTCTTGTGTGCTAGGCGCCAAGGGTTGATGGGAGTCATAAGGTGTTAGAAAATTTGCTAAGGCATGGTGAAGTGGTGTGTGTTGGAAAATATTTCAAGGTGGTGGAAATAAATTGTTAAGGCGTAATTTTAAAATTCTTCTAAGTATGTTAGGCGCCTCTGTGAATGAAATTTCTCTAAATGAAGTTGATAAAATCTCCTCCACTGGCAAACAAATAAAATTTCCTAAGGAAAATTCTCAGAGGGTGATGATTTAAAATTTTTCTAAGGCAAAATTATTTTCTTCTTAGAAAATACGCCTGGAGCTCGAGGTGATGAAATTTTCCGAAGTCCGAGCAAATTTCCTCAGTGATGAAGTCAGAGACGATGATAATGCAGGATGAATTCAAGTTCTTCAAGAAGCTGGAGCAACAGGAAGATCACGAGCGAAGGATGGATTTAATTCGACAAAATAATATTTTTCTAAGGTTCAAATTGAAAAATTAAATGAACCCGTTCGTTGGGTACCCATGAATTCGAGGTGTTCTGAAGAAAATTTTCTTCTGGGTACTGGACATTCGTGATGATAGATGGATTTCCAAGTCTTCCGAACTTCGCCGACACTTTTCAGTGAAGAATTTGATCAGTGCTCAAATTGTGAATTTTCCTAAGGGAGAATTTAAAATTTTCTAAGGCAAAGATGAATAAAATGACTTTAAAAGTGAATTTCGTCGAATGATGAGTTCGAGATGAGTTGCCTAGATAATTTTGATT